>JAGDQP010023184.1:0-29488 GCA_022664845.1 Lepisma saccharinum
AGTATTTTGTATCCAATCATAGACAGAAGATTCCGGAAACTGAAAAATAAAACGATAAATGGTTTGCTTGTGATAAAAAAAACATATATATTAAAGTTTCACTCACTAACCTTTCAACGCCGATTCCATATTCGCTATAAAAAGAACTGAAATATAAGCATTACAAATATACACACAAAAGAGAATTTTAATTAATTTCTTTTTTTGCGCTGTTCACTTTACAATAGCAACAAATTTTGTAAGAAAGCGAACAAACAAATGAGTAAACAAATATGAAACTTAATTCTTGCAACTTTGTGTAAAATATAATCCTTTGTTTGGTTGGAAAGAAAACAAAAGATTAACAGGTATGTCATTCACCACCACTTCAAGAGAATGTAAGATTATATTTAAATTAATTATGAAGAAGCCAATTAAAAATTTAACCATTCTTCTAAGCCATTTTCGTTCGAGGAATTTAACTCAAAATCTTCAGAAGATACCCCACCCCTATCTCTTCGTGCCCTGCCAGCACTCAGCTGTTGCTACATCTCTGCCAATATTGAAGTAGAATTTAAAGTTTGTACTCATTTCCTCGAAGAAACGAACAGCCTTAAAATGGTACACTGTAAGGACTGCTTTTCTTGCAAGTGTGCCTTGATTGCTTTCTTGCGATTTGGGTGAGTTACCAATTGAAACACGTGTTACATGTAGAACCAGCAATAAAACACGTGTTTCAATTGGCTACTCACTAAAACGCAAGCAATGCACGCTTTTAAGAAAAGCAGCCTTAACTTTAATACTTTCTTCATATATCTCGCTCCATAGATGTTAGAAAATAAAAGAATGTTTAAAGAAGAAGATGATGACAATTAGATTTTATAATTTAATCTGTGATTGACATTAAATTATTCATAATGTGGATATTACGGAAGATTCGGGAAAATGGCGTCATAGTGCATTTACGACGCCAAATTTGCTGTGTGTTTTTATTGAAATTTCAAAGAACTTCTTAGATTCCGTGTTAAATTTCAATAGTTATTCCCTCCCCTAAATACCGCATCTATCAATTTATTGTGGAATTTCCCCAAATTATCAAATCTAAAGTGTGTTTTTTAGTCATTTCAGGATTAATTCATATGAAACATAGTGAACAGATCAGCATAGCAACTTCTAAATAACTTATATAGAAAGATTATAACTATTCATGTACAACTTTTTTATATTATTTACATAAAGAAAACAACATAATATTGTAAGATTACGATTAATTTATAAAAAGGACATTAATTATATTAAAAACTACGTATAAATATGTTAGCAGGCTCAAGGGCAAAATCTTAATGATTATAAATTCCCAGTGGCCATAAACCAGAAAAGGAAGAAAGATATTACGGAATAGGTAACATTAAAGAATTCTGAATTTGTAGGTGAAAGTTTAGGATATGTTTGATCAGATTGAAGTTACTTATATAATGCTTATGTGTAAGTAAAATAACGTTACAGTCTGATAGATTGAATTATTAACGTACTAAACGAGCTGGGAAATTTCTATGGATTGGACCTATAATTTTTGGTAAAGTGAGTCCCGAACCACTCCCTCCGTTCAAGAGACCCCGGCGGCGCGTAACCACACGCACAGAAAACGAGCGTGCTAACCCCGATCTCGTTGTGGTATGAAGTAGACATCCATTTTGGGATATGATATCTGAGGTTGCTTTGATGTATTGTTTGTTGGTAATAGAAGCTATTTGAAGATATTAAATGGTATTATTGTTTTAACTAACGTATGTTATGATGATTCAAAAACTGCGTGTACGTTGCTCGTAATCAGTATTATATGGGAATCTGCATGATAAAAAGAATTTCTGGATGCTATTTGGATAGTCCCCCGACGAGAAATCACCATGTTCAGTCCATTGTTTAGGATTTAATTTCGAAGTACTACACACTTTAAGCTCAATTAAAGATGACTTCAACTAATATAAGCTACGCTAACCCAATTGAACCTAAACTAACCAAATTAAACCTTAACTGTTTTGAACGATTCGGAGGGAAATTCTAAAGTTCAGTCAAATTCTATTTAAAAGATAGTAATATCGGAAAAATGCCTGTTTAATTTTGATATTAGATGTATAAAATATTTTTGTAGAGTGGAAGGCTACATGGCACACTCGAACTTAAACTAGTAGTAACTTACGAGATATTGACGGAAATCCTTAGGTTAGGGCGGCCCAAGTACTTAATAATATAACGTAGAAATCTAATAATAACATTTTGAAATTAGAAACAGAAACTAGAAAATCTTTGCGCACCTTCTTGTAAGATACGCTTTCAAACCCGGTTACCATCACATGTATATTTAATGTATGAGCTCTAAATGTTATTTGTAATTATTATTATTCAACTCTATATTTAGGTTGCAATATATTATTATTATTATTTTTGCATGTATATTTAGTCTACATATACTTAAATTCTGTATGTTAAAACTCGTCTTCATGATAAGATCAACACCACTGTACTTAATATACTATAATATGGTTATTGAACGCAAATAAATCATATCTTGTCTCTCTCATTATAAAAATAGTGTAAATAACATTTTATAATGTTAAGCTCACAACGTTCTCGTACTTACGGAATTCCATCAAATAAAATAATAAGTGTTTCAAAGTTCGATTTTCGAGATGAAACAAACTGTCAACAATGTTAGTAATGATATAATCAACATTGTGTCCAATTTCTGTTCTAGAAATGGTTTTACAGCGAATTCCATTTAGAGATTTTGTCCGATCAGATATCCCTCCTGATGCGAAAATAATCTGCAAGAAAAACGACGAACTCTCCCTCCCCCTTACACAACTATACCCTCCAGTTTCGAATTCTTAGGAAAAAACCCTGTTATTAATTTTGCTTCATAGATTTAATCAATCGCCAGGTTGCTACGAGCTTAAAATAGCAGAATTGGTCTCTGCTTTTGATTACTTTGTTTCTAAAATAAACGAAATTCAAAAATAAAATCTTGGAATAGTAATTATTTTCTGCTCTTAACATATTATCAATTTGTTTACATTCATAACACAAACATTTAATGTAATCACTTATCCTAACAAGAGATTTCCTTTTAAATGAAAGTTGAAAAATCGAATAATTAAGTAAAGTGAAATGAAATGTAAACTTACGAAATATACAAAATACACACATTTCAAAATGTCAAAAATTTTTAATTAACTTCTTTCATTAACTTAATTTTGATTACTTCATTTCCGATGCAGAAGGGTAATCTTTAGTTTAGAAAGTTATTCAATATAATCATTGAAAGTAAAGAATATTTCCAAAAGAGAAGAACGGTTTATTCAATTTTTAATTGGCCGTTTAAACATAAAAATATAACACAACAAATATTTAATATATTTTAAATAATACAATTTCCTATAATAAAAGAAATAGACTAACTTAAAAACTAAACAGAAATTAATTTCAATACTTAGAACTATATTATCTATATTGCAATAAATACAGTACTTAATTTGAGATTCTTAAAATATTAAATCTATTAAGTTAAAGTATTAGAATATTAAAACAAAGAAATATTACCCTGTTATATGTTAGTTAATACATTAAGCTTAAATTCAAATCGACGTTGAAGTTTGGCGTTAATGTATATTCTGATAAGTACGTAATATAACCAGATGAAATCTGTAATTTTGCGCTGGTCAAATACACTGTGTGCATGTACAGTGTTAGTAATGAATATGAAATGTTAAAGACATTGATAATAAAATGTAACTGAAACATGATATATATTGATAAAGATTTAATGATATACATAATGGTTGTATTCTGTTTTAATTTCTAAATTATATGTTTAGGTAAATGAATGATTACAGTAATAACCACATACCAAGCTGCAAAAAGTACAGTTGAATGACATTAATTCTGAGAATTAAAACACTCCTTTTTCATAATTGCGTTACAATATGAGTGATTACTTACATATAGATGAGAACTGTTACTCATAATTAAGCATCCTAAGATAGGACTCAATTCTCTCTTTTTCTTTAAAAAAATATATATATAATATAGTTATAACTTATGCTTTCGTGTGTTGTTGGAAAAATAATCGAAATTGTGCCATGCAAAAGCTCACATTCAGAAAAAGATATGTGTAGAAAAGCTGCAGATTAGGAGAGCTTAATTTACAGCCCAGCTTATTTTTATATCATGCGCAATAACGGAGCAAGCTATCTCACATGATAAGGTTAGGTAGAAAAGGATAAAATTAAAATATATCTTTTTTTTGCCTTAATTTTTGTTTTGTTTTTTAAATTCTAGTTAAATCACTTAGGAAGTTACAAACTTTGTTTTTTTTTATACTGTAAAAGAATCTCTTCGTAAGAATATATCGAATTTTTTATCGTATAACTTCAAACATCTTTAAGATTTCACTAAGTATTGTAATTTGAAAAGCTTTTTTTTTTCAAAAGTTTAATACTTACTTTGGCTATTAAGTTTTTTACCATTACATGCATTTCCCTTGAAGACGATCAAGATATTCCTGCTTAATTTAGTTTTAATCTTATCTGAATATCATGAATCATTTTAAAAGAATTCAAAGTAGACAAATGTAAAAACTATATCCTTGGACAATGTTGAATGTACTTAAAATTTTAAAAGCATGCGTTTTTTATATTATTTTCTTTGAAGTGCTACCTTTCAATAAGCCTTATATTAGTAGAAAAAATGCTGTAATGAGTCAGCTATTTGAATCATTAGTTTTTATTCTGCAGATAGGTGCGCAATTACATCTACAATACGATAGAAGCAAACATCAAATGAATATAGGAGAACTTTAACGTATGGCCAAAACATTTATCCAACTTCAAAGATTCTGCTTTAAAACTTAGGAAAGAAATATAGGTGGCAGCATAATTAGCTTTAT
Source organism: Lepisma saccharinum (assembly GCA_022664845.1). Classification (NCBI taxonomy): domain Eukaryota; kingdom Metazoa; phylum Arthropoda; class Insecta; order Zygentoma; family Lepismatidae; genus Lepisma; species Lepisma saccharinum. The sequence goes on from JAGDQP010023184.1 coordinate 4,925, forward strand.
GTATGGTTGCATGTCAGCTTCTCGTGAACAGCTTCATTTGAACTTATTTCTTCTTCCGTGACCATACTTTAACGTCGAAAGCTAGCCACTTTTTTATTTGTGTGTTGTCAGACCTGCTAAAAGTCTTTGACTCTAAAATTTCCCCCAAACGAATAGGAATAAGCAATACAGATATATCAAGAAAACTTACTCTAGTGAACTAGTCGTTATGTCGCTTATCTGTAAGCACTATGTGATCTCATGTTCGTACAGTTAGCAATTTCCGAGCTATCGTATTTGCATTTAACCCATTTTCAAAAAAATTAAATCTTATTTGTTAATTACTCCAAAATCCTTGTTTAAATTGCTTGAGAATTAATTCGTCGCAAATACAAAAGTTTAAGAGTGCTGATTGCACGAATAAAGATGAGGTCATTAATAATTTACAAAGTAAGTTTAAAGAATATAGAATATTACTTACGTGTGAAATCTCCAATTCTTTGCGTTGTAAAAATAGCTTGCACTGCCAACACATTTAACGTTCTGCTAAGTTCTTTAGTATCACTAAAGTGTTCTTTTCTGCACAGTTTTTTCTGTCTATTTCTTGCGTTTTTGTATTTCTTTTACCAAGTTTTTTTTGAAAACTTACAAAATATTGTCCGAAACGTTAATGTATTAACCGTGTAAACTATTTTTTATAACACAGAAGATTTGAAGCTTCTAGACGTAAGCAATATTTTGATTGATAATCCTCTTCACACATCATGCTCTGGACAAAATATGAGTCTAGTTTAGCTGAAGATTGTGAGTCTGGTTTTAACTCTCTCTATTTTCTTTGGTATATATAGTCTTTCTTTAATAACTTCATATTTCTATCCATTCATTTCTTTAGTTGCAAGAGGTTGCTACTAGTAATTTCTATGCTTCCTTACAGAGCTATTTCATTAACTTAAACCTATCTCAGACAGGTGCGAATTTTAGAACCGTAAATTATCTGTTCGAATTCAATAAAGAAATTCTGTATTAGCATTTTTGCCTTTAGTGGAAAGGTCTTGGGTTTAAAACCTCATGCTGGTTATCTCAAACCAATTATCACTCACCCAGAAGTGTGATACATGTAAATTACTAACTTTTTCTTTCGGATAATTATGGTAACTCTCTGAAGGCAGTGACTATATATCTTTAACTGCGATTTTCACCTATAGTGCTGCTAGTGAAGGAAAGTAATAGAAAAGAAAATCAAGATTAAAAATTACGCATTTTAAAAGAGATCGTTAATTTGCGAAGAGAGTTTATTAGTTTTCAAAATATAATCCCCGGTTACAACGCTTACACGGAGTCTTCACCACTGTGGATTAGTAGGCTTACTGTTCCTCCTCCTGTTTTAAATCATCTACCAATATAACTTCTGCCTCTTTCTATAATATTTCCTTACTATTCTTCATGGAAAATCTTTTCGTCGTGATATATTTTATAATTATCAATGTGGCTATTCCTCAGTATCAGTTATATTCCATCGTTCTAGCTCACAATCCTTTATATAACACTTTGATAATAGTTTTCCACGGAGAACTGGCTAGTATTTTTTTTATGATTGGTTATTTCTTTTTTAATCGACTCAGGTTGTTATAAACGTTTGAAACTAGATTGTAAGGTACTCAAACTGTTTAAACTAACCTCCCAAGCCCCGCTCATGACCTATACGACTATATTACCTTTACGTATGCTCTGTTCCATCCTTATGGTAGTATAAGATATAATATCTTCCCCAAACCTTAAAGATATTCTCTCTGACATTTTCACGATACAGCGGACCTCCAATTCGTTTCTCTATGAAATGCACAATGACACTTTATTGTTTAAATATTGCTCCCACTGTCTCCACCAATGCCATGACTAAGAGGTTAACTGTATCTGCTTTACTAACCCATATTATTGGGTTGTGGTGTGAAAATATGAATCATCAATATCGTTAGCACCATTGTAAAAAAAAAAAAATCTTACTTTGTAACAAAAGATCTAAATGACCTCGAAATTACTCAATATTAAAGAAAGGAATATAATGAAAGAGTTATCTAACCTTACTTAGACCATCCTCCATACTTACTGTTCCATAATACCTAACATTCATTCGTAAATAGAAAGCGTAACACCTAAATGCGGTCTATCTTCGCCTATTAAAAGAATAGTACTCTGCAACTGGGACGGTTTCGCACTCTACCAATGTTTCTAGTTGACTTTTCAATATCTTCTTTTATCTGTTTCGTTAATATATGTTAATAGATAAGATGTGGGAGATGGTATACAAATACATCACTAATATGAATTCCTTCTATCTTATAAATATCAGTGAAAAACGTAAGCAAGCATATAAAGATTTAGCAATACTCGTAATTAGTCGAGTTTGATATTTTAGATAAAACTTGAGCCAAGAGAGAAATTAGTAATTAAGCTGAATTCTTGAAAAGTATGCCCAGTTTTCTGATAATATTACGATATAAATGTTATTGGCCTACGTTAATAAATTATATTCGACTCAACCAATTAAGCATAATAAGTACATTAATACAAATCTAATAATACCAGATACCGAAAACGCAAAGAAAATAAATTTATAAAAAATAACATTAAACTATATATAAATAATATAAGGTGAAGATTATTAATTAGTTAATTAATTCAATGCTTATAGAATCATTATTTGAAAACTGAGAGAGATATATAGAGTTGAGTGGGAGCTTACCAGGAGAGATTCTGGAGTTGCAAATGTGGCGACGCCCTCAGGGTACGGAGCCTGGGACAGAAATGGACAAGCCAATCAGACTACTTCTACCTATCAACTACTAAGATGTACTTTCATGACAAAGTGCTAGCATTCTATTTCCTTCTCCACTCAGGCATACAGTGAGGAGAAAGGAAAGAGACAACGAATCAATGCATCTTGCATAATACAACGTATTCAGAAATCTGGAACATTCAGATGGTTAGAATAAATAGATTAATAGTTGACAATAGCTAAAAATAGCTTTCTTATCGATTTTTGAAAAAATATTAATGAAGCTAATAATACAGTTAATTTCAAATAATTTCTTAAATCATTTATTCCCAAATTTTGTAGGTGAAGCACGTTTAATAACTTTAATTTACATATTTATACATCTAGCCAATATGCTAATTATATTTACAGAAATAGAGAAAATAATCCATTTCTAGTATATCCAACAGTAGGTGGAGGCGTTCATATAAAGGAAGAGAAACAAAGAAACTTACATAATTCAGTTTTCAATGAAAATATAGTTTCAAGTACGGAGAATATATATATACATATATATGATTGCCGAGGTATTATAATATATACATATATATATATACGGTATAATTACACTACCAAGGTACGGCCAACGCCTTAAATGAACCAAATACTCAATTCTGATTGTCCTAATTATGGCAACGATACTTGTGTGTATGTGTGTTTGTCAACAATTTCCATATGTAAGATTTTTGTGCAAATACCTCTGAATAAAAGTTGTTGCCAATTTGGATTATTAGGGCTTTGATTGTTTATATTGTAAAAGATTTTGAAGTATCGTTGTGCGAAAATGTCCTTAAAGGAAATTAGAAAAAAAAATGAATAACCAATTGATCACGTGACATGAGTTTGGGCCAAGATAGAAGTGAAGCAGGGTGTCTGTTTTTTTTTTTTTTAGAAAGAAAGAAACTAAAGGATAGGCAATAGCAGAGGCAAGAAATATGAGTTACGAAGTGAATTAAAGAAGTATTGTACTTCCAATTTCTTCCTCGCATACCTTCTGTGGACCTTATCGTCGCAGTAAGATTCCCTATGTATAGTAGTATGGAGTGCACACTGTTTTCCGCTTGTTGAACTACGGTATTGCTCTGAAACCGGCCTCCAGCAATTGTCTTTGTGGTATAGTGAAAAAAGTATTGGACCAGTTTGCAGTGGTATTTGGTTCGATCGATCCCCACCTAGATCATTTATTATTTTTTTAAATAATTTCTTTTTTCGAAAATACCCTGCTTCAGTGAAATTGGCTAGAACAGTCAGGTTAGATTATGTTTTCTTCATACGCATTGAAAACATTGGTAAAAAAATCATGGACATAGGTCAGAGTGTTTTCTTATTATAAGCGATGCAAATATCACCCATAAGACACACACAAAGAATTGTTTAGTACCTGTGCTCACGTCGGGAATCTTACTGCGATGATAAGGAGTCGTCTTTTCGTTTTAATATTCACACTTTTCTTCATGTGCTTAAATATGTTTAATTTTTAGTAGAATGGCGCAAAACTTTACGGTTTAAGCCAGTAATTATATAGTGTGATCATTATTGTCTAGTTTGTTGGTGAACTAGTAGTTTCTATGCGTTCATCCTAGTCGTCTGTAAGTATTTGTTTTTATCGTCATCTCGTCACGTCCATGTTTGCCAGTTATCCCAATGCTCTGTCCTTGGCCGTTCTTTCACTAACTCACCTCTATTAGTCGTTCACCAAAACATTTCCGGTGATTTTGGTGGCTAGCAAAACATGATCAGTACTTAGAAACTATCTTTTTCCAGTTCAAACTACTTGCACCTAGCTCTTGCGATCCAGTGTTTACCATCACGGACTTGAACCAGCAGTAAGCAAGGACGCAGGTTCGAGCATCGCTGCCGGCCATCCTGACATGATTTTCAGGACTTTCCTCACAAAACGACTCATGGACAACAGTAAGCCAAATGTTTCTTTCAGAACTTTTGACGTAAAGAGTCTGTATGATATTAGTAGTAGATTTGTTTTTAAAATCCTAATCATTCTCGTCCATATTTTGGGTATTTTTTCTGCAGAATTTAACATATTATTTTTAAAAAAAACCTCAATGAAATGTGAACTATTTTAAGGAAAATGTATTATGTTCTCTAGTTTCAAGGAGTTACCATAGAGTCTCATAGATGTCAAGGACAAACAATGACAGGAGGCGCTTTCGGGGGTCATGGGCTGGAATGAGATTGCCATGACAAGAGCTTTAAGGAATTACAAGCAGGTAAAGGTTTGATAATTCCTGCATTTTTTAAGTATGAGCAGAGATAAACTTCATTTGTTGATAAATGTCCATGCACTTTTTTTTGTCTTGCACAAGCTTATGAAATCAATCAATAGATGTCTCTCTGCGTAATCCTTCTCTTGAAAATGCCGGCATTAATCAATTAAGATTATGATATTAAACTCCGTATATCACTAGTAAGCTTGTGCTACCATCTAGAGACGAAGGTGAAAGATAAGCTCGAGGTGTTTGACAAAGGCTGAATCAACTATTGTTATCTATCCTCTCTGACCCTATGCAGAATCCTGATCCAGGTTGTAGCTAATTTGAAAATAATTCTAGTTTTGAACTTTCATACCTAAAATTTATACTTTTGAAGTTTATATTCTGTCTCACCCGTGTTAATTTCTGCATTAACTCTTGAATCTTGAATACGAAAATTTGCAGGTGACGCCTTTTAGTAAATATCGAGCAATAGTAGTTGAAGACGGGCAAATTTAAAATTGTTCAGTGGTGTGAATTTAAGACGATAACAATGTACTGTTTCAGAATTGTTAATCACAGATACATTTTTATAAGGTTGGCGGTATAAATGACAAATGAAATCCCAATGATTATTCCTGTTGAATTTTTTGAATTTAGTTTTTAAGGAAAGTTGGTTGTTTAAATAGCTGAATGTGTTGAATAATCGATCAGTTTAATTCCGCTACGATTAGGTTTTCTTGGTCAAGCTGAGGAGTGAAGACTTATTAACATCCATAATCACATACTATGTCGAAAAAGAACTCGTCAAGTGAACTACAAGATGAAAGAAAGATAAAGACAAAAGAACTACTTTATCAAAAATAACATTCCAGGATAGTAAATGGGAACATTTTGACATTCTTGTCGTTTTGCGCTGATTAAAGATTTCATAGATTTCTTTCTTTGTTATACCGTACAATGGACAATTTTCATTTTTAGTTACTTATGGACAATTTTGTTTTGTTTTGTTTAATGAAACAGTAAATTCTATTGATTTGAACTTCTTTATAGGCAAAACAAGCTGATAGTATGGCAATTACACATTAGAAATAATACCTGACAATGACCACTTCTTGACTTTTTAGAAGTCTTGGCTATTGTGGAAATTTATGAATTGTTTTTTTTTATATATAATTATAGTTCTATCTCGTCAATAATATTTTTATATTGTATTTTCGGTCTGCAATTATCTTGGGATTATTCCTAAAGATCTACCGTTTTAAGTAACCTTAAAGCAAGACGTCCAATAACATCAAATCTTACGATCTTGGTAGCCAATTGACCTAATCTCTATTGGAGATATAACGTCCTAGCGCTGACCCGTTGAAACTCTATATCATTTAAAGCCAGATTTTCCATTTTCAGGGATTCTGCCAGGATTTTCATTTGGGGGTGTAGAGCCAAAGTTAGAGGGTGTAAGTTAAATTTTGCAGAGTTTCTATATATTTTTAACAGTAACAATTTAAAAGTTAGGGTTGGTGCTCGACGATTTAGAGGGATAACAACCCCTCTTTGAGGGGTTCTGGCCGAATCCCTTTCTATAGTCATAAAAAGTTCGATATCATCTCACGGTTCGGAGAAATACGAGTCTATCACACCACCAAATAACAATGTTCAACAAACTGTGAGGACGCAATGCTTTCGGTTGAATCACTAGTTAATTCTCCCTTCCCCAAATCCGATAGCTCTGTTTATTGCCATACTCATTGAGTTAAAAGTGTGTCTCATTGCTAAATATGAATTATCCACAATTGTGCAAAAGTATGGTCATAAATTTCGACAAAAGGGTAGACACATGAAAGAAATCAAGAGGCAGTCATTTGTCAGATATTCTTTTTCACGTATAACAGCCATATTGTCATATTTTTTGTAGAAAAAAAGCTTAAATCAATGAGAATAATAAATGTTTAATTAAAAGATATAAATTACACGTCTATTGGTAAACCCTTTATTAACATTCTTGTATAGCTCATTATTTCCATTTAGAGCTCACCGGAGGCTAATAACAAAGTTTCGTAATGTTGCGTCAGGTACTGTGGAAACTATAAAATATTAACAAAAGGAAATTAAATTACTCAAATCCAAAATGTGTTCTTACATTCATTTGGCCTCCATTGTTTTGTGGTAATATGATACGGGTTTGACGTTTTCACTTCCACTGGGTTCTTCTTCTGGAGCTGGACGTAAAATATAAGAAGATAAAGGAAACAATATGTACAGAAGAAGATAACTATGAAGTTTATCTTCTGGAGATATTCTTTCTTCTTTTTTACTTCTTATCTTTTACGCCAAGTCCTAGAAGAAGAATCTTAAAACTTTGAAACTTTTAAACCTCTGTGATTACAAAACGATGGGAGCCACATGCACTTTATGATTTAAATTGTACAATCTTCTTGTGCGTTATGATCATACAAAAGTAACCGACGATTTTATGAAGTATGTAACTAAATTACATAGAAAATATTATGTTACAAAATAAAAACAAATATTTTACTCAAGTAACAGTTAATCCACGTAAGAAAAATTTCCCTGTGTACAAGAAAAGCAGAAATTTTTTTTTCCATAAAAATGAGTTTACAGAACTCCTTCTGATTCACCTTTACTGCAAAATATCATCGAAAATCGATATTACTTATTGTAATTTATTCAATTCCTATTTCAAGTATTTGTTTGTGTGTTCACTTAAAACATATATTTAAAAATAACAGGCTTCTAAACATCTAGAACATAATCATGATAGCGCAACAATCTGAAGACTAATTATATATCACTTTGTATCAATACAAGATCAACGGATAACTTATTAATATCTAAACTGGATTTTGTAAGAATAGCCCGTAGATGCGCAGCGCCGCCATATTGTAGAGTCTCAGCTGTCATAGTCTGTTATTCTACTTCCTTTTGCATTCAAAACGTCATAAATGTCAAAATATTTACACATTCATGTCTTTCTAATGTCCTCCAACTCCCACGTCTATTTGCTGTTTGGTCTTGTATTGTTATTAAAATACTACTTTTCTTTTCTTTGTTCCACTATATTCTTTGTCAGTCGAAACCTTCGATTGCTTCTTCTTGGGTTAAGGTGTCACCCAACTATTCTCAAGTTATAAATACTTCTTGTTTTCACTTTCACTTGTAATGAATATGTCAAATTACGACCTTGAGTATTTTCACACGAATTTTTGATGGAACTATTGGATATACTAACGATTTTTGCAATATAGATACCAGAAATACGAGTGTATCTAATCATAAAATTGTGTTTACGTAAAATGGCGGACGTATAGTCGTAAGCAACAATCTTATTTAGAATTTCGCCATTTTCAGTAAAAGAAACGTGCTTGAGAACTAGATTTAGTTTTTACCAAGTTGATTTGATAAGTTATAAGAAACATTTGTAGGAAATTATTCTAAAATAGTCACAATCTGAATATTTCCCACAATCTAAAGTTCCAGGTCAAATACGTTGTATTGTCAGACACATTGATTCACAATAAAAATGATGTTCGGAACTAGTGTCATACTGACAAGATACAAGTCTAGTTTCGAATCTATTAAAACGAATTCTTTGTTCTTGCTTCAATATTCAGGACGAACGTCACTTCATGTGCATAGCATGTGTTAATAAACATGTTGCAATAACGAATTATTCCAATTAAAACCATCATATGAAGGTTAAGAACTACCAGATATTTCCTGTAGCATACGAACAATTATAGTCATCAATTATTTACTTAAATTTTATTTTTTTTATTTAGTAAATACAAAGTAAAATCGAATTGATAGATTTCTGTATCAATTTGACAAATTTCGTAGAAATTGCATTAAAAATATTAAAGTCACCTGCGAGAAGATAGGAGTACTTTGTTTTCTTGAATACAGATAAAAATTTCCTTTAATATTTCTGTAAGTTCCATTAAAATTGTTTCAGAAACGTAGAATTATAAATAGAACAGCATGAAAGAATATCATATTTCTTTGTGAAAATGAGATCAAAATGAAAGTACGAGAAGTACAGAACTGCTGAAACCCTGTAAATTCTTTCTGAGGTTAGTAAAAATTGCTTTACTAACGCAAAAGTTTGCAAGGATTTACAACCTCTAAGGTTTTGGTGAAAAAGAAAATGAACCACAGCTTGAATTATTTGAGCTCCTACCGGTACTGTAATGAATACCGTAAGTTTAGAGACTCCTAATTATCATACCCTTGCTGTAAACTTCTTTTAAATCGCTCAAAAACAAACTTTGATAACTTTTTTTCTTATTCCTCGAATTGCGAAAATACCAAGTTCTGGTTTTCCGGTGGCGATTTGAAATCTGAATTTTATTGAATTGAATTCTCATGTGGCGAGAACTAAATCATATTCTTACTTTTACATATCCAGAATTTCCTAAAAGAAATGTAAAATATCACAATTAGAACGAGTAATATTTTCACTGAACTACTTGTCAGCTTCATCAGGTCATAGGAAAGTGAAAAGTTGAACAGAAAGATTGCTCATTCTTGTATTCTCTGCACGAGTGTTGGATGTTTTTCCAGTTGTTTGTTTTCGTTATTTTATGACAATAATCTATCAACTTTTATATTTCCTTTTAACCTTTCTGTGACCTGATGAAACTGGAAAGTAGTTCAGCGAAATTATTCGTCCTGTTGTCTATCATATATTTACATTTTGAGGGGAAATGCTGGACACTTAAAGACTGAATTTTGTAGAGACTCTAACTCGTTGTTAGAGATTTAGTAAAATGAGTCTACCGCCAAACTAGTCTCTCCTGTAATTTACGGTTCACTTGTAACGGGTGCGGAAATCTGGTATTTTCGCCACATGTAGCGACCACTTGAAGTTGGGCAACCTACTGTAGTCCCTTTCCATCTTTATTTACAAGATTGTAGATTAATTAAATTTCATATTGGGATTGTTTCCAAGTGACTTTTCCAATCCGGCGTTCCTCAACCTAATACTTTCTTGAGACAGCAATGAGCATTAATTAGATGTAGAATATTCCGTTGTTGCTTGATTCAACTGAAGGAGAACTATTGAATTAGGTCACTTGAGTTTACGTTAACGATTCATAATCTTAAAATTGTTATTTTACAAAGCAGTTTGCTGTTCATATTATGAGAACCAAATCTAAGACTTATGTATCATCGTTGTATCCATCCACGTAATCTTCGAATGAACCGTCAAATATACAGTAGAAAGCACGACTAAAGCACGACGAAAGCACGACTCTGTACAATATAATAGCTTCATCTAGTACAATTAAGAATGAGGGACGTATTTAGAGCCATCTGCAAATTAAGTAAGGAAAAAATGGCTGACTTGCGACTTTTAATGGAAAATGTAGCGTTGCTATACCGTGGTTTTAATTTTATTTATGGCCTTTAGCCAAGGCTCAGGTCGACCATACTGGGTTGTTAAACTGAAACACAATCTTCCTATCATAAACCAATGGGACCTATTTTAATTTGTACTTGTATGTTCTTAAATGAAATAAAAGGTGAAGATATTATTTAGGGATTTACTTAATAAAAAACAATATTGGGACTGGTTGTATTACGGATGAGTAAATATATATATATAAAGGGAACTATATGCGTTTTCTTATTTTATTTCTATGTGTACATCTTAAACTGAAATTAAACCTGGTCTAATAATAGTTTGTTTTATACATAAACCAAATACATTAGTAAAAATAAACCATTATTAGACCAGGCACCGTCCCAATTTAGGACGCTTACATAAAAATAAAATTAATTCATATAGTTTCCTTTAACGTCCATAGTAATTGTTTTACTTTCCTGGTATACGACCGATGCAAACAGTAGTTATTAAACAAAACACTAAACAAATTATCTTCAGACTTATTTTAACACCATGACTCTACGTAACTACAAATTTAAATTGGTCCCATTGGTTTACGATATGAAGATGTTTCACTTCAGCAACCCCCTGTGCCAACACTACATTTCCATTCAACTTCACAAGCCAGCCATTTTGTTTTCTTACATGATTGCAGAAGATAATGCTCCGTTTAGGGCTGCTTAATCTTTCCTAAATACGTCGCTCACTCTTCCAAATTGTATCAGATGAAGCTATTACATTGTGTAGCGAAACTAGTCTTGCTTTTTATTGTGTATTTGACCGTTAAATCGAAGATTACGAGAATGAATACTATGATGATAGGTAAGTCTAAAAGTCTCTTTTAAAATTTATATATATTTTAAAGGTAGTAGAACAGAATGCTGAATTAGCATTATTAGTTTCGATTTGATACAGATATTTACTTTTGCACATGTAATGTCATCAACATAACATCTCGATAAATTATGTATTAGACAACATTATTCAATCTATTGCGATATGTTTCAGGAGGTTCATGATAATTTGTCTTATCGTACAGTAGATCTTGTTGAATTACAAAATAATTTTGAAGTTAAACTTAGTTCCGAACATCATATTTAATATTGACACAAGCACACGGCATCATTGCCAAAAAAATAATAATTAGACCAGAAGTTATTATTTAAAAATATTTTGTTTTGTTTTTAAAAAAGAAGAAACAGTTAAAAAGAGGACAATTCCATAAAAAATTCAAAAGCATTCAATTATTAAATGACAAACAAACAAGTACCAAAGCAGATTTTGGCTGCTTAGTTTGTCATACATGCGTTGAAAAATATCCACATATCATCAGTCAATTGATTTTCTGGTTATTTTTTTTTTAGATAAAAAATAAGTTTATGTAATTTGTATATTTAAAAAAAATGCAAAGCAGCTGCACACATTTCATCACACATGAAGGTTTTTTTTCTTAATATATAGTATTTACTAAGGGTAACTCAGGAACATATGTTAAAAATATACACAGGAGAAATAAACAAAGAACAGTTATTAGAAACTAGTTTTCACATCCATATTGAAAAAAAAAAAATCAAGACAATCAAACACCATTTATTTATATTAGGACTAAGAAACTAGCATGCCATTCTTAGAAACACACAACTTCTATGCTGGAACAGTGCATATATTGAGAGAATGAAGAAAAATTGCAAAAGCCACTTAGGAGTATATATATGTACAATACACACTTTATATTGAAAAATATAAGTAGTGTCAATTATTCGTTTTCATTCAATAACAGTACAACTTCAAAGAAACTTATCTGTTGTCAATATTCAAAGTATCGTATAGAGATGAAATTATTAAATAAAGATAATTAAATTGTAAGTACTGGTAAAACTGTTTCCACAAATATTTTCATACTAAATAGCCTAATCATTAAGCTGTACTCAACGACACTGGAGCACTCGATCCGTATATAAAGTCTGATGCAAAAGGTTACGTTTAACTTTGACAATGGTTTATCCAAAATGGACCAAACTCAGTTTAACACATCATTTTAAATTTGTTGTCACTGTGTCACCCGTTTTTCAATTTTATGACTAATTGTTGAGTTATGCACATACTGGACGGCCCATAAAATAGAACACTCTGTAAATAACATTCACGTTATTTGCAATAATTAGCCCGGCCTTTCATGTACGCGTCAGCCACGTGCTTTGCTTGCGATTTCTATGGGTAGCCAATAGAAACACTTAAATACATGTTTGAATTACCTATCAGCCAAATCGCTACCAAAGCACATAGCTAGCACGTGCATGAAATACCGGCCCTAAACCTAATAAAGAAGCGGTCTACACAGCGACAACAAACGTAAAAACTGAGTTAGAGCCGAAAGTTTAGTCCCGTTTAGATTAAACTGGTAGTGGATACACGACCAAGCAGTACACATAGCTGAAACTTTCATTTCACGTGTATAACGTCTTTAGTTGGCTTTTCATGTACGCACCAGCCGCGTCTTGCGATTTCTATGAGTAGCCAATAGAGATACTTAAACACGGGTTTCAATTGACTACCCAGCCAAATCATAAACTAAGAACGCGGTTAGCGCGTGCATGAAAAGTCCTTTGAGTGTCCGTCTCTTCAACAGTTTATTCAGAAATTATTTAAAAGTTTAATTGTTGATACAACATTGAAGACGCGGATATCAACGTGTTTCCTACTCGGAAAGAGTTAACTGTTACCTCCTGTGTCTGGGTTCATACTGACTTGATTGGTTACACAATCGAGCGTTCCAGTATGATAAATTAGATTTCACTGGGTGTAGTATCGCCACAAATCTATGACATGACGTCTAGCGTTCCAGCTTTCCTTGCAGGCATTCGCCGTGTCCTTTACTTGCTATTTCTATTAGTAGCCAATAGAAACTCGCATTACACGTTGAACACGCAGTTAAACACATTTTCAATCGGCTATGTATCCAAATCGCAAACAAGGACACAGCGGGCGTCTGTTTGAAAAGCCGACCTAAGCGTGCAAAGCAGTTTGGTATATGTCTCTTTTTAATTTAGTCACATGGGAATTATGCCTCTCAGTAGTGTTTTTTTTTTTAACTTCTGTTTTCACTTAAATTTTCTTGCTGGTTGATTTGATTGGTTGAATTTTACACATATATAGTTCCTTGGAACCTTTTCTGCTCTTTTTACCTACACCATCGTCACTATTTTGGTGAAAAAAGGTTGGGTTAGTTAACTTTATCTGTCTACACTAAATCGAGAAGGTTAAGTCAGGTAAATCTTGGTTAGCTTACCTTATACCTCAGGTAAACGCCGTTAATAAATATACTACTTTACCTAACCTAATCTTTCACACCAAAATAGCTGAGAGCATTTAACACGGAAGACCCGTTTCTTGAAATATATGAATGTAATGTAGAATAAGTAGTTAACAATTTAAAACACAACCATACGTATTCAGAAACGTTTCTTGGGAGTGACTAGCGCTGTACTAACGAGTTACTATCAATGTTAAAATATTGTTAATGACTCGTTAGTACAACGCTAGTCACTTGAAAAAATGTTTCTGAATACGGCTGAAATATTGTCTACCTAAAAACAAAGCATATCTATAAAAACACAACCTGCCAAAATAAACATGACAAGGAATTGCATGAAAACAGGAGTTAAAAAGCTGATCTCTGAGAAACATAGGAGAGTTAAATATTTCCTACGTAAATCAGTGGAATAGTCATACCAATATGGTAGAATTGATGTTAAACGTTAAAATATCTTTAACTGAGAGAAAAGTTTATTGACGAAATAATCTTGCTTAAAATATTTTTTTTTAGAGAATTCGAAGTCGAAAGAGCTGGGTATATGCACAATAAATATATTGATATGCTATACATTTTTAAAGAATGGTTAACGCAATGCTTTAAATAATATCGATTATTTCACAAAAAGCAGTCTTGTCGCATCTCCACATATGAAAAATCCTTTCTGTAATTATAAATAAATAGGGCAAAGAACTGTCGTATCAGTTTTTTTTTATCTGACTGCAAGCTATTCCCGAAAGTCTGAAAGACATTCCAGTTGGGTACCTTTTGGATTTCATCAAGGTACCGTCAAACGGGGTTACTTTAGACAACGGGGTGACTTGAGACAGCTGTACAATTTTAGAATTTAGAGTTAGCCACACAGATAACTGATATAGATTTCGCGCGCGATCGTCAGTTGTTGGATTCTGGTATGTACGACAAGTATTCTGAGTGAAGATTTTGCAAGTCCTGTACGTGTCTCCTAAAAGTGTATCATTGTTGATGTCGAATTCTGTAAGAAAACTTAATTGTTGAAACTTTCATCTGTGGGTTCTATAATTTGTTCCGTCGGAAAATAAGTTCTAGGTATACAAGTGGAACATATATCGTATACAGAGCAAATGAAAGTTAGTGTTTATATTGCCGTTTTTACGTGATTGCAAGGCTCGTTTACAGTTTAGGGTGTACCTCAGGAAGCCAAGAAAGGGGCTACTTCTTCCTCACATTGGACTGATTCTACTGTAGATTTCCTGAAATTGGCTAGATTTGGCGAGAGCACAATAAAGCAACGTAGAAGACGAATTGATGTACTTGGGAAGATGTTGGTGAATATTCAGAAATTGTTAATGACCAAGTAGAGAACAACATGTTGGAAGGAAAATTTTCTCAGTTGGATGAGGCTCTACACCAAAGGTTTGTTCGGGTGGTTTGCCCGTTGTTGCACTCTCTGCGCTGGGAGTGTAAGTTAGTACAGAACTGTGTTAATTATTTTACGTAACAGTGTCTATTCGTGCAATTCTCGCCCGAACGGGCTGATGCTTATTTCATTCTGTTAGCAAGTAACATCATCTGTAATCCCTTCTCTCACACATACACAGAGAACGCAGCACGACTCTCAACTGTCTGCACCCACCTACACTCACTGCCGAGTCGAGCCAGAAAGTGTTTGCCTTGGGTTACACTACTTGCACACGTGTCTACCATCCGATCAGTTGAAGTTTAACCTTCGCCACACACTCGAACGCAAAAGTGTGCAGAAGTTCAAGCATTCAGCCCACTCGAACAAACTGTAGGATAACAGCAACAATGGAATTATGGAAGAAGTCACAAATGCAGACACAGTTGTTTCAACAGAAGATACCAGCTATTGTTTTCAAACTGGAGAATTTGTATTTGTCAGTTTTGAATCAAAGGACATCGCTTGCTATTTCAAGCCAGAATATTAATATCGAAGGAGATATTGTGATCGCAAGTTTTGTGAAGGGAAGTGCAAAAGTGAAAGGAGTTTACATATATCCAACAATAGAGGACATATCTTCTTTCGATGTGCAAGATATTGTGAGCACTCTGAATCCATCTATAGTTTTAAGGCGCACCGCTTTGATTTGCTCACTTTTACTTAAAATTATTTTTCTAGTGTGTAAGTTCTATAATTTTAATGTACCAAATTGTCATACTGTATGTTTACATTTTGAAGTTTTGTACTTTTAAACCATCTTTGTAAAATTAGAAAAATATTTAAAAGCCCAATTTCTGTCTCAACTAATCCCAATAGCCACATCGTTTGAGACTAACCAACGAATTACGTTTATGTCTCAAGTCACCCCAGCTAACTGGGTGACATGAGACAATGCGTTTAAATTTATAAAAAATGTGTTTCTGACGAGTAAATGTTGTTAATGCCATATATCGAATCATAAATGAATATTTGCACAAATCCATACCAAATACCCTTTGAAAACGAAATATAAAGTGTCTAAACCTGAGCAAACATTCAAAATCTGTCTCAAGTCACCCCGTTTGACGGTAAACCATTCCCTTTGCATTGACTGACTGGTGTATGACACAAATGGAAGATACTGTCGATTAAAGCCAAAAGTATCAGCATAGAAAAATCATTCTTGGTACTAGCATTGGAAATCGCCAGCTAGCTAACGACAACCGCAACCAATCAGGGCAAGTCATGTTATCACAATCTCTGTCGCGAAAGAAGAATTAACAACCAAGAACATGCATGCGTGTGCTGGAAAAGTATACAGGAGACCCGTTGTTGCATTGAAACATAACAGGCAACGACTGGTTGACTCCTTATGTATTTAAATGTCGGCGAGAAATACTGAACATAGATTTAGTTTGGTGTTGCGTTCCCCTGACACTAGGAGTGCTACTGTCGCTCAGATTTTCCTGTTAGAGGCTCGCTGCGTCATACATGGAACTTTGGATTAATACGTTTCCTGCAAAATCTTACAATTTACGTCATCAACGCAATGGAATATGGGAATTCAAAAGTGTTCACTGTTGTTTGGAATGGACCCCTCTGGGATTTCATAACCGAAATTGGGGAAAACAACTGTCGTATAAGGGTCCCTGGTGTTGTCATTCCTGAACCATTAACTCCCATAAATGTTTTATCGGGTTAAGGTCCAGCGACTGGGAAGTCAATGTGAATAGAAGTTCAGAATACTTTTCCACTGTTACTTCCATCTGCCTAGAGCAGTGATTTTCTATTGGCGTGCCTCGGGAAAGAAAACTACAGTGTTTCAACCACTACAAATTGTTATTTAATTGTCATTTTCATAGTAACAAGATTCAATTATTTAATATCTATTTGCAAATCACGTAAAAAGGACTGAAACTTGGTATTATTGGTAGAGAAATTACACCGATGTTTCAATTATGAAAATGTTCAGTTTCCTTTTCCATGTATTATTAAAAGTATTGCACAACACGTGAGAACGGCTAATCTGACACTAGCCAATTTTAATAATAGTAGTAGTAGTAATAGAAGAAGAAGAAGAAGTAATAACAAAATTATTAAACTCATTAGTTTTCTATTTGAGCACCAAGCAAAACTGTGTTTTATAGCAAATTTAATTAACCAATAATAAAAAAAAGTACTAATAACGCCGTCTAAAAGAATTACAATTTCAAGTTTTGAAATTATACTCTTCTCAGCTTCGAATAGCCACATATGCAGAACGCACCACAACGCAACAAAAATGGTTTCCACAGTCAAAAAAGTAGTTTTTTAAAATTCAACTGCCTGGCAACAGTAGATATTTTGCCTCGAGTGGAATGTGGAGGGATAACTTGAAACAGCTTTCGTCTCTGAGCATTACATTACATGGAATACGTTCTAATGTGGAACATTATACTGAATCTTCCCTTCCTCTCCTCTAACCCTCCTCCATCCCTAACAAATGACTTCATTCAATTTTCTCTTTGTCATGTTCGCTATAGCGTTTTTTTTTCTTTTTCTCTCTCCAGTCGCCTGCAATGATATATAGATAATACCGACTTAGCATAAATACATATAAACTATTAGCATGAATTAACATTTATAGCTCATAAATTGCAACGATCTAGAGACGAGAATTTTTAGCAGGTTGCGTGTACAATATCCCACCCATCCAGTGCACAAATTTTGGCAAAACGCCATATTCACTCCCAGACGGCATAGAGAGAAGAAGAGTTTATGGAACTTAGACTCAAAAGGTTTTCTCGTTATTTCATCAACTTACCATTATTAGGCCGGCTTTTCATGCAAGCGTTAGATTTAGTACTTGTGATTTCTATGAGTAGCCGACAGAAATACTTAAACAAGTGTTTCAATTAGCTACTCAGCCAAATCGCAAACAAAGCATGCGGTTAACGCTTGCATGGAGATCCGGCCTTAACTGATTACATTTTCAGCAACCCTTAAAAAATCTTTGGCCCTCTTGTAATTTTTCTGTCCGTCTGCTTGTCTGTCTGCAACATAGACTGTTGCCTCATGAAAGCAAGTAGAGAAAAACTTACTTGAGACCTGAAATCGGCGATCTCGACTTCGTTAAATTTGACCCGAGGCTCGACATTGGGCACATTCACGGGATTAAGTTAGCACTAAGCGGTGAGAGAGCATTTTAATCGTATTGGTGCTACCTATAGGAAAACCAGTAAGATTCAAGTGTTCTCTCAGGGCTTAGTTTCCTTAGTCCGTTGAATGCGACTATTGTTAGAGGAAGTGCGCCATATGTGGAATAGGTACTTAAAGTGGAATACCTTGATATTTTGCTATTGAAGAGTGGCAGCCCTGTTAAAAGGCGTGAGAAAGGAAGTTGAAGGACGGGTGTGACCCCACGCATTCGCGCGTGATCAGTCGTGTAGTCAGAGATGAGTTGTGAAGGATTGTTGTGTTTTGAGAAATTGGAGTTTTTCACAGGTATGTATATAATTGTTAAATTGTGGCATATAATGTTGTAGTAATTATAATCTCTGGTAGTAATTATAAAGTAGATAAATGATAAGAGAAATGTGTTGTAGCCATTATTTCCTGGAGGTTCAGTACATGTCGCAATAGTGTGATGTATGTTACAGTTGGTGTCACCTTGACTGTTCTGGATGCGAAAAAGATGTGTATATATGTGACTTTTGCACATGACTATACATACTTGCAAGACAGATATTCAACGTATTCCAATTTAGGGACACTTTTTCAATTTCAAAAATTTGTATTGTTTTGCTTATCTGAGCACAGTTGTTATTTGAAAGCATGTTTACTTTATTTCATTACACATGGGAAAAGACATAGTATTCTTTATATTTTACTCTATTTTTCCTGTAAAAAGCATCAAATGTAAAATATATAGTTAAAAACAAAATGATATTCCACATATGGCGCACTTCCTCTATCAAATCCGCATAAATTTATACTATAAAGTGTATTTCTTTTTAATTTGAGATATTATAAGACAAGACAAATTCCACGCGTCTAGCCGAAGGTCACTGTAAATAACATGGCCACCGGCCGAAAGTAGATAAAATAACAGTGCCAGGACACTCCAACTGAAGAAAAAAAAAACAATCTTTCACAGAAGGAAGTAGTCACTTTTCGGACAGATTTCACTACTAGTGTGCTATGAATATGAAACCTTGTTTTATTCTACTTTCCCCTTTCGTCAAACTTTCCCCTAGACGTAATGAAAACTAATGATAACAGACGCAAAAGTTGTAGTAAGATCACCTTACTACGTATCGTCGCAGTAAACTCTTTAACATTCTCATCCTTCTTGCGTTCGCTGGAATACCAGCTATGATTATTGCGAGTTCCAAAGCGCTGGGAACCAGGTGCGGTGGCCAGTTAGTGTAGTGATTAGCGTGCCAGGTCGCCACGCAGGTGGTTGGAATGAATTCCCGGCCAGAGCCATTCTTTCGTTGTTGTTTTTTTAAAAACAAAACCCATTTTAAACATTTCCGTCTCCTTTTCATCCCTCTTTTTTTTTTTTTCATTTTTCAAATTAAGTTAGAAAAGTCACGTTAAATATACAGAGGCATTTTTAAATTTGACAGTTCACTTACTGATATAGTAGGTTAGAAAAGTTGGGTATTTTTTTATTTTTAATTATCAGCAATGCAAACAACATACATCATGTAAGGATGTTACTGCAACGATCCCGTCTGTATCTAACCTAATCTATCCACAATCCTAATAACTTTTATAAATCTCTTCCTCAGGCAACGTTAGAAACTTCAGCTAGTATGATAGCACATTTCCTCAGAAAGAAACTTGAAAACTGGACTATCACAAAACACAATTGCTAATCTTCCATACATACTTCAATTTTATATTTCGGTTCATATCTAATTATATCGCTGTTACTAAGCAACGTTATACATGGATAAGTTTATCATAGCAATTTCGTTTTCTTCTCCAATTCAAAATAAGAACAAACTGCTCCACGAAAATAAAATGAAAACAAATGCAAACTGTTTTTTGTTTCTCTCAAAATCTGCCTGCAGACATCAAACATATTGAGTTCTTTGCAAACGCTAACCACATTCATTAACGTGAATGTCACTATTAGCAAAAGAAAATGGAAAACAGCGCACGGAACATAAAACACGATAGGATACGTTCTCTGACCATGTAGGTAGTTGGTTATAGCCGAGACGGAAGGTAGAGTAGCCAAGTTTTATGTGTTTGTGAAGTTTACACTCCATTGCACCAGTTTCCTCTTTGTTCACTTTTTTTTTTTCAGGAACGGTCAATCGTTGCCAGGTCCTCCACCTTTGTTGGAAAGCTGTGTTCACTCTTTGACATTTTATCTCTGTCAACACATTATCCATTGATTTTCTTTTTAAATGAAACCTCTTTGCTTTACTTAAAAATCGTTCGTCAGTTGATGTTCTTTTTTTTTCCCACTCTTTTGTTCACAACGAATAATGTGACAAAGTAGCGATGTTCCGCCAAAGTACGTCAATGACATGCAGGGTTTTTTTTTCGTGTAGTAATTTAGCATCAAAGCCTTCCTATAGGCTAACACTCGCGTGTGTAGCCTATAGGAAGAAATCAAAACACTTCATCGACAACATAATCGTTATGAGCATGGGTGAAGAAGTGTAGGATATAGGCCTACATGACGTATACCCACCGACTGACTATTTTAAGATACTAAC
Organism: Lepisma saccharinum; assembly: GCA_022664845.1. Taxonomy (NCBI): domain Eukaryota; kingdom Metazoa; phylum Arthropoda; class Insecta; order Zygentoma; family Lepismatidae; genus Lepisma; species Lepisma saccharinum. The sequence continues at coordinate 25,786 of JAGDQP010023184.1, forward strand.
TTGTTCACACTTCAGAATATACAATGGCTCCAGAAATTTTTCGTCTCGCTACTGGTTTAAGAATTAAGTATGTAAACTTTTTTTGAATGGTTTTGTTTTTTCAGAAAATTCAAAACAAGAGACAACATTTCTGAAATTGTTTATTAGAGTCTGCCCAGAAAGAAGAATAAGAAACGCCTTCTTCGTTTATTTTAACAAAGTATGATTGTGTACAGAAACATGAATATGCTTAGATTAATCTGAAAAGAACCCCTCTCCAAAGTATACAATCATTTGAAGGGACTTTTTGGAACACAGTGCTTAGTTTGCTATTCTTTGATCACTTCTAAACACTCGATAGGTTCTTTCATATTCTCCGACTGTTTTGCCACTGATTTTACCAGCGTTTCTCTGCATATATATTGCGATAACGGCATTCCTATTTTACTAATGTTTAGTTCTATTACGTTTTCTTCTAGAATATTAACTATCACCTCAATTAAGTAAACAGTTGTAGTTATATGTTTGTGACAATATGATTAGAGTCGTTGTCCTGGATGAAGGTGTAATCGTCAGCTGGATCCTTATCTTTCACAATCATGAGAAGACAAACCTTCAGGATGTTGGTGTATTATTTATGGCCTGTGTATTATTTCTGTCCACAAAAGCAAATACTTAACACCATCTGAACTTATACTAATGTTTCATCTGCTTCATCTCACACTATTCTCCTCCAGTTCACATTTCGTCTTTTCTCACAATGTTACTTGTCCCTCTGTCTTAAAAAGTTGTTCTATCTAAAATCACGGTGTTTTAGTTGACATATTTGTATTTTTTTAAATGATTTTTGTGGTATTTTAAAAGCATTTATCTACTTCATTTGCTAATATGCGATTTTCACTGCACCTGCTCACCTCTGTTAACAAGCTTGATGAAGGATATTTCTTATTAGTACTGATGATATGTTTATTCTAGCTGCATGTTCTACTACTAACGCTATTTTTGGACACCGTCCAGGGTTTATCACAGATTTTAGCTATCTAGACAGGGTTTCTTACGGGAGCACTTCATGGTGAATATTGGTATCTTCATGACGTTCTAAACTTGTATTTCTTTGGTTACACTGTTCGTATTAAAACTGTTTTACAGATTTTTCTGACTTGTTCCTTGGCGCTAAATCTGCACACAACTGCAAATGTTTGCAATTCGTATATAAAGAAACAAACTCGATTCTTTATTTTAACTTTTCCTTTATCAAAGCAGATCCTAAGGAAGTGTTAACAACATTTTCAGTTATTCACCCGATATTTGGTTATTAAATGCAAGGCTGTGCTCAAAGGTTTTGGATTCACTGTAGCTATAATAGAATAAAACATTGGTAAGACGTCTTACAAGACATAAATTGCATATACTTTAGTGTAATTTTAAGTGCTTTTATCATAATCGGGGATGAATTCAAAGTGTTGCCTGAAGACGATATCACCCAAGATTCCAAATATCCTTCTCACGAGATTTGATTAGGTTAAGGTAGAGAGGTCCGAACTACGCTAGAAACTACATCTGGGGTACAGAACGGGTTTACACCAATATGGAATAGCAATCATCACTACACTGACATCCCCCCACCAGCAATATATCTTGCCAACTACGGTGACTGAATTAACTTACTTCGCCACACGCCCAGACACTTTATTTTATGATTTTGTTTTTCTTTTCTTGTACTTTCTACGAGCCACATCCGTTTTCTTCCTCTTCCTCATTTTCTTCATCAGCACATTTAATTGCATCCTTTAATCTGTTCTCTCCGTGTAAATAATGCACTAACCAGTTTTTGTTCCTCTACTTTTAATTATCTACATCTACTGTTTTGCTCTTCTTTAACCTTCTTCGACCAATACTTCCTTTCTGCATTCAGATGATCTTTCTCGTTTGTTTCATATTTTGCATAATTCCAATTTCTCTGCATCATAAAATACACTCACGAGCGTCCATTGACAGAAATGTTAACGCTAGTGTCGTCATTTGGAAGATATCATGATGTTCATTTCATTTTAATTCATCTTGCAAAGTTGAACATTGATTTAACCGAAGATGGTAATTTGAAAAACAGAATCGAGAAATATAAATATTGTATATGTGATTACAGATCTTACATTTGCTGCTACGACTAGCTTTTTTCTTTAGTTTTTTTTATCTCAATCTTTATGTGTCTTGTGATTGGTTGTGCTTTATGAATTTGTCAGATATATTAAATCTTAATCGGCATTTTTTAACAAGAATATTCACGATAATGTAGGACATGTTGAGGTAATATATTTTAAGTATCTAGATACTTGTGAGTTGTATCGGTATCTTTACCTAGATACATTTTCTTTTTAGTATCGTAACTGATACTTCCTTGCATCAGATACTTTTGAGATAGATAAAGATGATGATAGCAATGGCAAAAAAGCATTCATATTAAAAACAAAACTTTTATGTGTATTTATTAAAATGTAACATTCACATCCCTTAATACAATCGAACACACTGCTAATAATCAGAACATAAAATAAAGTGTTCTATCTGCTACTTACAATATCTATATACTTCAATTTTCCCGACGTAAGCGATCGCTTAGTAAAGGCAGCAGCTGCAACGCTCTTGAGCAATCTAATTGTTATTTAAAGTCTATGGATGGTTTCGATTCTCATTTTGAGAACATCTGTGATTAAAACGAGAAGTTCTAGTGCGGTTTCCTTTCTTTCTTTTTTTGTTCATTACATAAATTAATTTCTGAGTAACATTGGAACAAGACGGAAGAATACAAAACGAAACTTGTCAGAAAAGAGAGAGATAGAAATGGATGCAACAGCTCCGCATATTCTAACTTCAAATTCCTCTGGCGTTCCTCAGCATTGCAACAAAAGAGCTTTCCGTAGAGGAAATGTCACCGACTATTTTCTGTGAAGTGATTTAGAAAAATGCATCTTTGGCTGTCACAATGGCTTTTCCGTTACACTCGCTTGTAGCAGATAACAGCAAGGCAGAGGGATTTAAGTTTTTGGGAAAAGGGAATGTAGCACGATAAACCATAATTTATTGTAATGGAAGAACGACAGTTCCACGGCACACATTTTCCATTGAATTTCCTACTGGGAGCCCCCGTCCCCCTCTTACCCCCACAACGTTTGCACGCTTTGCAGTAGTTTTGTATTTGTGAAGCCAGACTGCTTTGCTTTCGACTTCCCTGAAAGTTATCGCTTCTGCTGCTAATGAGAATGACATTAGTTTTCATTCGTTTAGGCGAGGACTCCAAGAAGATATGTTTATGAAAACAAATGTTTGCAATGTGAAAAGTTAAATTAATTGTTTCGAGTGGAAAATAGCATCCATATTCATACTTGGAGGCGGATACCTGGAGTGCTAGCACATGCATATTAAAAAGCAATGAGGCTAACTGTACGAACGAAGATATCACTGCAAATTTATCATAAATCTTTCTTGTTATCAGAGGCGGTTCTAGGCCGGGGCCAAGGGGGCCTGGGCCCTCCCAGTTTTTTTCAGTGAAGATAAACTAATATCCTCAATTGTCTTGAAATATTTAGTATAATTAATATTTATTTTACAAGAGGTTTAATGTTATCGATTCTTGAACATGAAATGAAGTGTACCATGATAAGCTTCTTCTATAAACATGGGGTGGGGGAAGGAGTCACAGTGTATGTTAGAAACTGTTTTTTGT
>JAGDQP010023185.1:0-22012 GCA_022664845.1 Lepisma saccharinum
TGCAGACGTTGTTTGCCCATGCATTGTGTATGCCCTCGTGACATTGGACACAGTGCCTGTCGATACCCCCACAATGGTCGCCACTGTTGTCACTGAAGCTCCAACCAGACGGGCACCAACGATCATGCCTCTTTGGAAGTCTGTCAGGTCGCCCATTTTACGGCACCACTTGCACACCACGACACTCACAGGTGAACTGGGTAGTGCTGACGGAAGAGGAAGGTCCACATGACACATTGAAAACAAAACACGATCGGCAACCGCAACACGTGGTGTAGACTGGCGGGCCACACTTACGTGTCCTGTATGACGTGTTTTTAGACTTTTTGTCCAACCCCTGTATATATTCTATGTTAATTTCCCTGGGAGATTTCCTTCGGACATAATCGTCAGCACAGTATCGAATATTTATCGGTGGTACCGTGGGGTGTCTAGATTACTATTCCATTTTCATTTTGTTGAATTTGGGTGGGACACTTCCTGTTTCGGCACTCTATATGCAAAATGTCCATAATTTTTTACTCTATATTTATTGTATGCTATTTTAATTCCATAGTTTTAACAAGCAGGTGACTTTGGCCGTTAATTGCCACTACTCAATTTTCTTTAATTGTAAATGTATGTAATGTGGCAAAAACTGCTAAAATCACCCTAAATACCATTAGTTGATTAAAATTTGTATTTACTTACAGCCCTGCTATATTTTCGTTTCTGTACTAGCAATAAATTGCTAGAGTTACCTGCGTGGCAGATTCAAACTTTTTTACCAACTTCGGTATTAACGCTTTATAGTGGTTAGTAACCTCCTTGATACTAACAAGGAACGGAGCCCAGGTGTAACACCCCGATTTGAATGAAACTTATACCATAGTCCTCATGCTTATACAGTGGACACTAGAGACCAAACAAGGAGACCCATATTTTTTAATATCGGCAACCGTGGGGTTTAAGGGGCAACCCCCTTACTGCAACTATTTTGTGGTAGCAAAAACCACACAAATACATCTCCGATTTGAATGAAACTTATACAGTGGACAGTAGATTTAAGGAAACTCGTATTTTTTAATATCGTAACCGTGGGGTTTAAGGGGCCAAAAACCCCTCCAACTTCAATATTGGCCCCTAACTTCTGGTAGCGAAAACTACATAAATACATCTCAAATTTGAATGAAAGTCATACAGTGGCTGGAGAGACAAAATAAAGACCCGTATTTTTTTTAATATCGGCAACCGTGGGGTTTAAGGGGGCCAAATCCCATCCAACTTCAGTATTGCAACTATTTTGTGGTAGCGAAAACCACAGAAATATATATCTGATTTCAATTAAACTTATATAGTGGGCACTAGAGACCAAATAAAGTGACGACAATCTTTTATATCGGCAACCCTTTCGTTTAAGGGGAGAAATCCGTCCTCCAATTTCAAGATAATAAAAATTCTACATTCCGTGAACATTATCCATGATCTATTGAATGAAGTTGTCCCAATAATGGTACTCGTGGAAGAAATGTTCTAAACACAACGAGTGGTTGCACCAACCGCACCTTATGTTTGAAACTTCACCTCATATAACACATGTTTGTTTCTCGTTTCTGTTGAAACAAAAAATAACATGCGTTTCAAATGGTGGTGGTTGCTGTACAACATACCCTGATTTGTACCATACATATTGATATACACGGTGAAACCGTGGAGAAGAAAATTGATTAATCACAAATGATTGCTATTTGATAATGTTATTGCACATTTGCAATTTAATATCGAATCCCTCCAACATCACCATGTCTGAATATTTACGTACAAACGGTTCCACAATCGGAAAGCATACACATCCAAAGGTTACAACTGACCCGTGAGTCCTTTTGGTATCATTAGCATTGTCAACGTTATCCCCTCTGGTGTGAGATCACGAACATATCTTTCACAAGTTCACACGGATCTAGAAGGAGCACTCTATTGTTCGTGTTAGAGAAATACACAATTTGTAGAGACAGGTGGAAGTGTTTCCTGGTAAGCTTCCCTGTACGTAATGCAACCAAATGTACAGTTGCACGACGGAACAATGTTTCTTGCACTCGTGGGCCAAAGTCCCGGCTAGATTCCTGAAAAACAATGAATATGGGCGACAGTAACTTACCGCTTGCAGAAACACTTGGTTGAATTGTGTAAGTGTGTGTGTTGTAGTTGTAGAACTTACTGATTGCACCCCAGTTTCCACATGTTTTGTTCCACGGAGGGCGAAAGTTTGCATTTTATTTTAAGGTGGAATCCACTCAGATTCGCTGCTAGAAAATAGGTTCAATATTGAATTTAGAGAGGAGGTGGCTCTCTTATACGTGCCGATATTTAAAAATAAGGGTTTCTTCATTTGGTTTCTAGCGTCCGCTGTATAAGTTTCATTCAAATCGGAGATGTATTTCTGTGGTTTACGCTACCACAAAATTGTTCCAATATTCAAGTTGGAGAGGAGGGTTTGTCCCACTAAAACCCCATAGTTGCCGATATAATAAATATGTCTCTTTATTTGGTCTGTAGTGTCCAGTGTGTAAGTTTTATTCAAATTGGATGTGTATTTCTGTGGTTTTCGTTACCACAAATTAGGGGCAGTATTAAAGTTCTAGGGGGAGTTGGCCCCCTTAAACCCCACGGTTGCAGATATTAAAATATATAGGTCTCTTTATTTGGTCTGTAGTGTCCAGTGTATAAGGTTCATTCAAATCGGCGTGTTACACCTGGGTACCCGTAATATAGTTGTAACATTCTCTTCGAAATTAGTCTGTGTTGGTGAACTCGACCAAATTTTAGTCAGGTCTCTGGAGTCTGATACAGGGTATGTTGTCTCGTATTCTCTCCTGATCTTGGACTCATAGTGCTGGACAAGATGATCTTTGCATAGGAAATTGCGCAGTGTCCTAAAACATTTCTCCTGCTTACCTCGGGGAACCCACCATGTCACTGTTGGTTTTCCGGGGGCTTCTGGGTGGGATCAACTCTACTTCTGTGCTACTGCCTTACCTGTCTCCTTGTTGCCTAACTTCATGTCCTGTATGTCGTTCCGTGTGTCATTCAGCTCAGGTAGTTTCATGGAGAATTCTTCTTCAATTGTTTCAAACTTATACTAAAAGGTTATGTTATTAAATATAAGCTTCCTAGGTTAGATGCTTCTGCTAGTTAGCGTACTGGTACTAAGAAGGAGAGGCATGCAAACCTCACTTTGCAGCAATTGGAAACCAATAGTAATGAATAGAGCCCGGAAGCTTGGCGAAACGCCTTTTCATTTTTGTTACGAATTATTCACATATAAATAATAGGTAACCCTTTTTGAGTCATCGTGGGAGCGTTTAATTTTTTTTATTTTGCCTTTTCTGCTTATTTTACCTTCTTATGTCTATTTTAAAACATAATACCTTATTCTGCTTTTTAATGAATTTTAACAAATATTTTTTTAAAACTTGGCATTAAACACAGAAAAATATACAACGCTTTTTTCTTCTGAAAACTGTCTCCTAGGCGTTCAGTCAGGGGGAAATCGTAAGGAGCGATAATAATCTAAGTATTTAGGTAACTCCGTGACCCGCCACTCATTTACTGTAACCCTTCACTGGTTCAGTGTTTTCTGAAACTCATGTACTATTCATAGCATTAAAACCTGTCGCTGGCTGATGACCTGACAGCTCACGCTATTATGCCAGAATCAATAACAAAGCTTAAGAAGAGAGACGAAAAATCAGTAACCACGATGGAAATTGTGGAAGAAACTATAAAAAAATGTTGGAAGTATAGGGAGCTATGAGTGAGAAATGAAACCTTACAATATGTGTTCATGAGGACCTAAAAAACAACAACATATACAATGGTCCTAAAGGTGAAAATTTAACTGTTGTTAATATAACACTCAGAAAAACTCAGTAACACTCCTTTATGTATGTTCCTTTCACTTATGTGGTCGCTGATATATCATTTCCAAAAATGAAAACAGTTCTCAATGACAAAAGGTTCAATACATGTTGAAAGCTTGAAGAAACAACTTGTAGTGAAGTGGAACCAATAAAAGACATCGTGATGTATTTTAGAATGTTATGCATAATATAGGATATAAAAAGAAATTATGGTAAGTCATATATATTCAAAAAATATAATGCATTTTTAAGATGCTATTTCAGCAATAATAAATGCCTTTTTACCTGCCTATTCCAAGCAAAATAAATGCCTGAACTTCCTGGCTTTAATGATGAAAATCCTTACAATTTCAAAGTTGTTCCACGTAACTGCAACCTGTGAACTTGTGCCCCAAGTTACACTGCTGACATCTGTTGACGTTAATTTCTTATCTACAAATATAGACTTTCTGGACATGATATGGGCGGTTATTGGAAGCAGCAGCTAGTAATGAAAATTTAATGCTATTTAAATAATGAAAATTTAATGCTTGTACATATTTCAAATAAAATTTACTTTGGTAGTGAATTATTGCGAACATCAAACGAATGTTCGTAATATGGCCATATGCCATGTAAGTCCATATTGTGTTTAACATACACCGTACAGTTTCCTAACGAACACTGGACGTATATAATGACATTATGGTAGCTCCTTTTCACAGCAAATCTGGTCATTATTTGCGATGCAATGATTTCTCATTCATAATTTTATTCCACTCCTCAGAAAAAACTTCTGCGAAGTACATACATAATACAACCATATTGCGCAAATTATAAATCAATATTAAAATAACCGAAAAAACTATAAAAATTGTACAATATGTACTTTCAAAGATACATTGATATTAAACAAAAATAGGAATGCTTAATAAGAAGTGAGTTTCTTTAAAAAATGCGTACATCAGCCTGTATAGTTCATGTGAATTGGCGTTCGCCATGTTGGCCGTTATATTGAAAACATACATTAAAACGGACGCAAACGAAAACTGGCAACCAACCTTTTCTGACTATACACACTAAATACCTTAAGTCTACCCAAAACATCAAACTAGGCAAGCAAATCGCAAACGAGCAAAAATTTCGAACAAATATCACCGATGATCTGGTTTGACGACACATAATATATATATTGGAGAATTATTGTCTTTTGTGCGTCACGACTGACAAGAGAAGTCCCTAAGTCGTGAAAGCTAGATCTTTGTGAAAATTGATACCCTGGCTAATTTCGGACCTCTAATTAGCGTGGTGATAATAATTTGTTTGGTAAATAGGTTGTTTGCCCGATACGCTTTAGTAAATTTTTGACGTCGATCCTGAAATTAAGAGATTATGCAAACTTTTGTCTGGCACGTTAGTGTGTACCCAAAAATTGCATATTAATTTTTATATATTTCATTTCAAAGGTAACAAAACATTTATTCAGAATATATAACTTTTTTTTATAAATTTCAACGTCGGCGTGACAAGTTTACCCAGGTGCAGAGAGCAAACAATGCATTTCCGAACGACTGGTTATCACCACGCTAATTAGAGACCCAAAAGTAGTCAGGAAACAAATTTTCACAAAAATCTAGGTCTCACAACTTATGGACTTCCCTTCTGGTAAAGTAGACACTTGTATTACGCAATACAAGTACAAATTCACTTGAGATATACGATTTGTGTTAATGAAATAGGATATGTCTTAAAAAGAAGTCCAGTTGTACGTTATTGTCGATTATGAGAGACAGGTGCTGGTTGCTAGAGGTAATCTTTTATTTTGTACTTTATCAGATTGTTTTATATCATTCAGTAATGATATAGAATTAAAATACATGTCACTTGTGGAGCGAGAAGTATCACATTGCGTTTGAACAAAACCACAAAATAATATGGAAGACTGGATTTATTATTAGCCTACAACAGCGTTGTAGTGTATATTTTAGTCACCTATGGCGCAACAGTACTGAAACTGAATATTACTCCTATAATAGTAAATGAAGTACAGAGTTTTTGAAATTTTGATTACTACGATAGTAAAACATATTTTATAGGAGACATTGATAGTTGATACACGACTGTGAATGTGTTCCGCAGAATCACAAGCAGCAAAATATTTGCTTGTAATATAGATTTGTGATAATCAGGAATGACGTCAATTGTTCCTAAGTATTGGTAACTGAGATTAAGTTAATAAATATTGTACTTGTCAAGTTTTATGTGTTATTGTACTTGAAGGAACTCATTGAAATGCAAGTAATGACGTCAAGTGCTACATGAAGTGAATCTTGATTCAACCTTTGCGGTTTGATAGTTTTAACGTACTGGATTTTACCAGACACTTGTCATGAGACCAGTAGGGACAAGGTGTATCCTTTATTTCGATTGATCAATAAAGTATATAAAGAGGTTGAACGAGGATTCGTGGATGTATTTTGCCAATGATGGTCCTGTGTGAATGTTCGAGTCTTGAAGTCAAGTCTGCTTGTATAATATACAATATTCAAGAATGGAAACAAATTATCCGCTAATCTGTCATGCTTGCTCGACCACATTTGCATTGACTCTGGAACTCACGACTACGTTTAAATGTCAGTGGAATCCTTGGAACAGGACATAGTGAAAACCTTATCATATGCTTCTGTCTGCAAAGAAATATGCGATAAATTTATGGAGACTCACCTGGACAACAAACATACACTCCAGAACTATTTGAAAACATAAAGAAATGATTACAAGTACAGAATACGTAGACAAACTGTATGCCATTCTTTAGACAAAAGATTTCTTACATGGTTCATTTGGATGTTGTTTGTGAGGAATGGAAATAAAAAACCATCAGCTTCATTGAACTAGAAATTATTTATTGTGCATAATCAAGATATATACAGAGTAGAACATTTGAACTGGCACATGAAAATATTGTTAGTACGCATACAAATATTGATCAATATTATATTTTGCCAGTACATACAATTGATATAAAAGAGTAACGTCATACATAATATTGTAATTACATACAACTGAAACAAATTATTTAACAAGTCAAGCCATATAAAATAATGGAATAATTTTTTGCAAGACAAAGTTTAATCGTACAAAATATTTGTCTGCTACATTGCAACAAAAAATGAAGTCATATAAATATTATGATTGCAGTCAGTTAATACATAAGTCATCTTGTATATTTTTTTCTGTATAATGTTATCGTCTAACTTTTAGGATACAATTCTTTGTTTTTAGATAACATCATTGTAACTAACTTTGTTGTGAATGTTTTGGTGGAAAACATATTGTAAGGAAACAATGAAGTCATATAGAATATTGGAGTCAGCTGATACATAAAAGTCAACTTGTATAAAATATTTTTCGTATAATGTTGTCGTCTAACTTTTAGGATAAAAGGTTTAATGAAAAAGTAACATAATTATGGAACTTTGTTGTTAATGTTTTGATGGAAAACAATGAAAAAGTACAAAATAATTTTATTAGTGATACTAACAATGCAAGATAAAAGTTTACTTGTGCAAAAACAGTGAAGACAACTATAACGAACTATGGAGCAAATTATAGAAAATATTTTAGCCCCTGGGACCGTCTTGATTGGTGCAGTAGTTTACTGTTGCCAGCACATTTTGTAAATTTAAATTGTTCAAATTGTTTCCATTCAGTTAGTTTTAGCTGCACCAAACTTGGTGCTATGATGCACTAGAATAAGCGAAAAGCATTCGACGTTTTAATCAATGGGGATTTATTAAAAGAATGAAAGGAATTTAACTTTGTCTTAACGTTATTGACATGTCTCCTAAGAGATATCGAAGTTGACATTGTTACGGGAAATGCACTATAAGATGTCTGAGGAGTGAATTCAGCAGAATTGCATTAGTTAGAATGTTCAGATGCAAGATAGGTATATGGGCTTTTGAATGGTATTGCCTTTCATATATCTATTTACAATATTGACATCACATGATTTAGGGAAAGAACCTTCGAACTGAAAGTCTTCTGAAAAGCGATTTTTGATCCTTATAAATCATCTACGTGCTCTATATTCAGTTGCATTTATTTTAGGTTAGGTTTGGTGAATAGCTTATGTGGGCTCGGCATATAGATAATAAGGAATTGAATTTTACAAACATTACACTTTACACTAACATTATTCGACGCAATACAAACACACTGAGAGGGCACACGTTGCCAAGCAACTCACTTACCAGTGTTGCCAGCCTATTTTCTATAATATTATTTTTACTTTTACATTGCTTCCATTATTTTTAGTCATAGCAGCACCACACTTGGCATAAACATTGACTCAATAGGAGCATACAATAGGTGTTCCCGCTCCCCAGGGGTCCCGTTGTCAGTGTAATCAGACCATGCCAAAATATATCTCGTGAACCGTAAGGTTTAGAGACATGCATTAAGTGTCATTCGGAAGGTCTTATACTAGCTCATAGCCGCCGAAACAGTCTTGTTTGGTGTAGTTCAGTGCTGCCAGCACAGTTTTTAAAAATAATCAATTATTCAAATTTATACCATTCAGCTACATCTAGCTGCGCCAAATTAGGTATAAACATTATTCGACACAAGTACTGTAAAACTTCTAATCCAACAAATAGTAATAGTGCTGCTCGTTCTACTACTACTTTAATATACCGGAAAGCCAGATAGATGGTGAGTGCGTGAAGCCAACGAGCCAAACGCAGAATTAATTCCAAATGAAAGTTACATCAGCACGGAGTGTGGGTAATTTTGTCACACGTAGAAATTTAAAAAAAGACTCTAAAGTCTAACATGACTTTTCTGAGTTATTCCCGTGACGTGAATAACGCTTTGATAATGCGTATAATGAAAAAAAGAAAGAAAGAATCTAACCAGACTTGTCTTGCCTGTGTCCATGAATTCTGTAAAATTTTGAAATTGCGAAGCTATTTATGTGAATTTTGTTGAATATTGATAGAGGAATAATTATATATATATATATAAAGTAAGAAATATCACCTGAGAACAATCCCATGCCTCACTACCAGCAATCCTACGTTCTATCCACTAGAGGAATTATTTATTTTTCAAAGATCAGGGATGGCTATGACTAATAACTTCTATGTTTAGAGGTATCTATAGTTAACATAATTTATTAACCACTTGCTTCTGGCAAAATACTTAAATTGGAAATCACAAAATGTCGCAAATCATGTAGTTTATTTATTTATTAATAGATGGCAGCAAAATAGATACATTGTAATGTAGTTGAAATTAGCTTGTAATTTACTCATTTATTGAAAGATGGCACTAGTTAATTTAGATGCTCTTTAAGTGGTTGATTGAAATATGTATGATAGACATTCAATGAAATCAGTATTCGATAGGTATGTAGAAACCAAGTCGTCACATTTTGTGATAGAACACATATACAATTATAATAAGCCCTTTATAGATCAAAATAAATGTATTCAGCTTGGTAATTTTTAATTTGATTTTTATTTTTTGAATTTATTTATGGCATTTTGGCATCTTTGACTTAATCCAGGATTCGGATAGATAGAGGATGAGGAATGTATTGGCCAGTGCTTTATTTAATAAAGAAGAACAAAACTTTCTGACAAGGCTGAATTCTTTGAGCTGAAAATAACTTTAATACGTTTGAAGTTATTTTTGTTATCAAAGAATTGAGCCTTGTCAGAAAGCTTTGTTTTTCTTTATTCAGGATGGATACAAGGTCATATTGTCATAATATCCATTCTTTATTTAATATGCCATGATGGCGTTTGCCATGTGAAACTAAAGAAAACCGTGGAGAACTTCAGTAAGGATGCTCGGCGCGGAGTTCGAACCCACGTCAGATGTGGTATTAGTGAATTGTGTGTAAGAAACAAATGATACAATGCAAAATATATATATATATATTGTGGGCATTAACAAATATGAGCACTGGAATGAACAGGACTTGTTAATTCATAGGTTAACATCTTGTAATAATGCCAAAGTTATATAATAATATTTTCTCTATATATTTGCAAGAGAAACAATAACATCTATCAAAAATCTTCTAACAGAATATTGTCATGATGGCGAAAACAATCATTCAGAAGCTGGAGATGTCTTACCACATTTCGACATACTTCCCAGACCTTGCACCTTCGGGTCATCATCTATTCCATTCAGTGTCAATTGCATTGTGTTGCAGTTCCTTCTGCGACAACGCGACATTGAACTCTTAGTTTGATGTTTTCTTCGCTCAGAAACAAGAAAGTGACCGTGGAGCTCTCCGAAACATTGGATGCAGTTGTGCAGAATGGTAGAGAATATATTATTTATAAATGTTCTGGAATAAGCGTCTTTCTTGATTCTTGGTTAGTGTTTGAATAGAAGGGTAAAGACACAAATTCTGCATCAACCAATTAGTTCATAGTACGTCAAACTTTTCTTCCGCGTAAGTATTAATATATATAAATAATAGGCATGTATAATGAGTAAACAAAATCTACATATCCTCCCGTATAGCCTGCAAGATCTCATATTCTTTTTAGTGTTCTGTTTTTTCAGTAGTTGGAGTTTTGTGAGCAAATTGGAATTTCGGGGGGAAATTATATAATTTGCAATTTTCCCATTAAGAACCCCAGTAGAAACCGCAGTTATCGAAAATGCATGAAATTTCCGTTGGGCTAAAAATCTACGACGGCGTGAAGATTCGTTTTATAAGCCACACCACACATACATTTTTTTTTTCGTTTCCTTTAATGAAGGGACTTTGAAATACAGAAGAAAAATATTATAGTGTCTAACTAGAAAAAACTATTCATAAATTTTAATCAATATGGTATTGACTTATTGCATTATTCTTGTCACAAACACCCATTTGACAGCATTGCTAGGAAACGCGGTAGAGCCGCCTGCATTATGTTATTTTGTATAAACCCTATTATCTTTTATATAAGCGAGCCACCCTTGGAAAGGAATCACGTAGTTCAGCAGAATACTAAGAGATAGCACCACAACGCTAACAGATGTTAAAGAGAAGTCAATGTGACCTTGATAATAAAAAATATTAAACCTATTTCTGTAACGTGCGTAAAATATTGAAATTACGTGTAATGAAAATAATCTAACCTGACGTTTCTATCTTATATCAATGAATTAGTAAAATGTCTAAAAATGCAAAAAGAACCAAAAGGGAGATTCTTAAGAAGTAAATGTCTTTAAAAAATATGAAAATATATAAGGTGTAGTCGAGTATCAAATCAGGGTCACCCGACTAGAAACGGTGGCGTGCGTTTCGCGACCATGCGGCCAGGAATATTGAAATGTCAATGTTCAACTTATTAGCACGAATAACTAGATTGATTTTTCTTTTTTTTAGTACATGTAAGAAGCTTGTTGCATATTTCTGGTTAGGTCAGTTAAGTAAAATTAGGTTAGATTTAAGTTAAATTTTAGGAGCAGGCTACTACAGTTTGAGAGGCAAGGAAATACATTTTCGGTCAAGGCAAAGGTAACCCTGTCCGATGCGTACGCCTCGTGAAAGGCACATAGGGAATGTGGAGGTAACGCTTGGAATATTCTCGATCCACGGCATGAAGTGAGGTGGTGTGGTTAGTTCACGTGCGACTGAATTCGATTTGATTTTTTGTTTAATCACTCACAAGACTTAAGTCCAATTTACAAGTGACATAGTGACAATCGGCCTGGTGAACCGATAGTGGTTTTCCATTGCCTTCTACCGAATAAAGATGACGTACGAAGGACGAGACCTACAGTTTAACGTGGGCTACGAACCACGTATATTTCTAATGTGACTCGAACCAGGGACCCCTTCATTACAAGATAGTGAGAGTTCCCACTCACCTATAGGAACATTACCACCCAAGGTGCCCAGAAATAACAAGGTAAAAAAGGTAAGGCTATATCCTGTGCGATACGCACGCGCCGTGAACGGCGCATGGGGATGTGGAGGTTTTCTTGACCTATGGTACTGAGATGGGGTGGTCAGTCCCACGCTCGACCGCCTTTACCTTACCAGGGTGCCCACGAGTACCAAGAATACTCCGGTACTCAATTTGATAGGAGGCTGAGTGAACCTCAAAGCGCTAGGCATGGGAAAACAGCGAGAAAAGTCTTCAGTGTCCTGGCCGGGATATGAACCCGGGCCGCCCGATTCGTAGTCAGACGCGCTACCGTCTGAGCCACGGCGACTCCTAGAAATAACAAGGACACTCTGAAACTCAATTTGGTAAGTGGATGAGTGCGAGAAAAGTTTCCAGCGTCCTGGTCGGGATTTGAATGCGGCCTCCCGATTCGCAGTGAGATGCGCTGAACACGGCGGCTCCCAATTCAATTTGAGAAACATCAGAATTAATTACTTTTTCAATTTCGTGGTAAACCTACTTCGCACAGAAAGTAATATAAATCCACACAAATGCCATGCACAAATACGAATTAATGCTGAGTAAGCGGCAGCGAGAGAAGATGGGTTAGTAAAGACCAGGTTATATTTGTCCGTTTTTCATTCCGTCCGTTATTATTCCTCCTTATCTAGTGTTTTTTGTGTTGATTGCTCGTTCTACATGTGTGTGCTGCATTTGGAAATTCGAGATACTTCTTTCCGGTGAATTTTTGAAGTTGGTTCCCAGAATGAAAACTGTTACCTTAAGTTAGCTTTGCGGACCCTCAGAGACCGAGTGATGTTGCTGAAAACACAGTTAGGATGTAATATCGTTAATGAACTTAACTGGTTAGGATATCGCCGAATCTAAAATAAGTAGATTGATCGCAAAACACATGATTCATTTTCCACGGGTCGCACAGCGCACAATACTCTGTATAGTCGCAACTTCCACAGTCACAAAACGCATGGATTCCAATGCTTTGTCAATGTCTTTATCCTTCTCGTAGTGCAACATAATTTTAAGTCATATTACCCAGTGGATTGCTTTATGACGGCGATACAGCCTATTGTTACGTGCTGCTATATCTTTTGTTGGCAATAATTAATTTAATTTACCAACTGAAAATCATAGGCGTATGTTTACACAAGATGTAAATAATAAATAATAATTTCCTGCGCACTAGCAATGTTGCGTAACTAGCTACTTGTATGTCGAAAGATATTTACTGTCAATAATTTAGTAATTCGCAAATGC
Source organism: Lepisma saccharinum (assembly GCA_022664845.1). Lineage (NCBI taxonomy): Eukaryota > Metazoa > Arthropoda > Insecta > Zygentoma > Lepismatidae > Lepisma > Lepisma saccharinum. The sequence continues at coordinate 13,061 of JAGDQP010023185.1, forward strand.
TGGTCTTTTGGAAATCAACACACATTGGTAACGCTGCTTGCTTGCTACCATAAGTTTATTGTTACCGTAACTTTCAAGGGAAAATCTCATTTGTTGTCATTACGGAAAATTTTCTAGTTTTCAGGAGTTAACTAGATATCTCTGGTAGTGGCGGCGTGAGGGGGCTAGCGGTGCCCTTGTTGGTCGCCCACACAAGTGAATAATCGCTTGTTAAGATTAATCAATGGAGCACATCAATGGTGGTCGGTGACGTAATAGCTATACCACTTCAGTACTCTTTATTTGTGTGCTTGACAGTAATAGCTGATAAGCATGAGACACCACATTCTAAGAAACCATTTTTACGTAAAAGTTACGCAGAGTGAGCGAGAAGATATTTATCTGTCTTGGCAAGCGAGCTTTCCCGCGGGGCTCGAAATATCGGTAAATATAATATCCGGCCAACAATAGCAGTGTGCGCTCACGATTTTGTTCGCAAACGGGCATCAATCAAGTTGACTTGCCCCCGACCCCAGATTGGCTTACGCCGACACTGAGTTTGCAAGAGTTGGGAAATGATAGTAGGTTTGTAGTTTATTTGGAGTTCGATCGTTGCCATAATGTCTTTTAACCTACGTATTTTTGGCGGAAACAAAATAAACAAGTTTCCAGATTCAACAGCACTTTCCCGGGAACCAGAAAGATAATTTCGAGAACCTGTCTTTAAAAATCGCTTGCTTAACAGGCACGTATCTACAAGTTGGTTTCACGCTGACCCGGCGCCTTCGGGAGGGGAAGTCCGAGGTCTATCTGTGTGTGAAATTTACGTAAAATGCATATGATTTTGCAAAAATAATATACTAATTTTACTAAAAGCAATCGGAATCGGAGCGAGTCCGGAGCCCCACCCCCTAAATTATCAATGGCTTAAGTAGTCTGAAAATGCCTCTACACGGACACATTACTCAACATGTCAAACGTTTGGAAACCGCTGCCCTAAACTAATAGACTAGTTTGCCATCACGATGAGTCAAAAGTTTGTAAGAAAGGAGAGTTTTGTTAGCCATCCAACAAACATTTCAAGAAATCTTTCACTTTCTATTAATGAAGCAAGGTTTTGAGAAACATTAGCAAATCTGACAAGATGATCTAAAATTAAAACACTTGATTAATATCTGCTCTGATTGCACTGTATGCATACTTAAAATTAAAATAACTGCATCGATCATATAGTTCGTTCAGTTACTAGCAGAGGGCAATGATGGTCATTAGTAAATTAAATGTTTTCTAACTTCCTGAAAAATTGTCTCATTTGGCATTCATTTATTATTTTGAATTTACAGAACCGAAGTGGAATCTCATTATTTAAAGAAACAAATGTGTCAATAAAATATAATTCATCCTCATCTACATCTTTAATAATTGCTGTCTTCATTAAATTCTTTAAGTATTTAATTTATTACCAAAACCTAAAATTACAAATTCAAGTTAGGTTACAAAAAATCCCTTTGCGGGGCAAAAACGAGGGAACTTTACAACTTGCTGGGATTTTTGGACTTAAAATATTTTCTACGCAAAAATTAATTTTATTGTATATTACCCTTGTTTGGCTAGAAATCACGACAATATTTTTCACACAAATACGTTATGCTATTCTGCTTTTATCATTACAAGTCAGTGAATTTATATGATGCTTCAACATATTTATTTTTGAGAGAAGAAATATCAGCTATAGACATGCGACGATCTTTATGTCCATAGCTGTACTTGCATGTAAAATGTACGACTAACCTATGTGGATTCCAATTTTTGGAATAACTTAGTATTTTAACAAATGCAATACAAACATGCCTGATGCACAAATAAAAGTATTTGTAATTACTCATGCTTGATTAGTTTGTACGACAGATTTAGTTGTTGTAAACACAAAAAAACAAGGGAAATAAACAAAGGAATCAGTTCCCATCTCACGACACATTACAAAACAAAATTCAGGTATCGTTTTCGCAAAGCAGTGAATTTCTCTACCAGTTTTCTCAACATCGATATTGATTTCACGATGGACATATATGAGAACTGGGCCAGTCAATCGATCTTGACTCATCCGACTTCGAGCCCAGGTTTCTAGACCGTTTGGTCTATTTACTTTCTGCACCTATCAAACTGGCATTTCTAAAACAGAAATTTTGACAGACACTTGCCGACAGACAGGGGTTTATAGCTTATTGTCTGCAAATTGTTGACAGGAAACAGAGATCGATTTTGAGAACGGAGGGAGAACGCAAAATATCGCATCTTGAAAAGAAAGAACAGAAATGACAACCTGCGTTTTCGAAGGTGGATGTTTTCTGAGTAAGAACGCCAAGGCAAGTAATTTCTTGCGATGTATTGCTTCATTTGACTTCAGCAACGTAAAGAAATGTAAGGTCTTCTATTTTAGGTTTTATTTTATATTTATAATACAAAGATGAAAAAATCAAGAGAGCTCCAACTCTGTGATGGGTTTCATTTTATTTTTAAAATAAAACGTATCCAATTATGGGAAGGGAGATCGCCCCGATCGCCACCCCGTGGTTCCGTCCCTGGATTAACCCGGTACCGACCCGAATGACCGGATTGATTTTGCGATCCGGAAAACCAGTGATCGAATACCGACTAACGACTCAGATCACACAACTACCTCAGTCGGCGGTTATTTGCAAACTCCTCGTTTTTTGTTTTTTGTTTTTTGTTATTTCCTGGGATATAAGACTATTTCCATATGTTACTTATTAGTTATTACTATTGTTAGGAACCCTCTGGCATCGAGTTTTTTGGTGCTCTGGGGGTAAAACCTCTGACTTGGTCATCATCTTAAAAGAAACACTACTCAAACGTAACAGTGCATAAGGAAGGAATAAAACCTCTGCTGGAGCTTCCGGGTCACCGGGTAAGGCCGGGTCCCAAGCATAGACCCGGTCCGAAACTTAACCCGAATGACCCAATTGACTCAGTGACCCGTTTCAACTCTAATTGGGACAATAATTTTGTTACAAAAGTTAAGTAAAATGGAAATAGTGGAGACGTTATGGACATCGTATATAAAAGGATGCATGCTAAAGGAAAAAGAATGACGATGAAGTGTCCAATAAAACCGATAGTGCCATCAATGATTAATGGTGCGCTACGAATAATTTATAGCATCTAATGGAGTGGAGAAGGTTAAACTGGCTTTTAAGGATCTGCCGCACATCGCTTATGGTGTAGATAGGTTGTGAGGATTGTAGAGAAGCGACATTTTCCTGAAAATCTGTAGATAAATTCATTTTATAGGTCAATCGCTACGGTTTTTTTCGTATGCGATACAAAGTACCCAAATAATCACACTTTTGTTCACAAAATATAGAAAGGCTAGTTAAAATTTAAATACATTTGTAAAATTTTAAGATATAGTAGCATAAATAACACCGTGTCCTCTTGTTCCAAATTTTAGGAATGACATTTCTGTGCAATTAGATATGTTCACGAGAAGTATCCTGCCTGATATTCTCAACCTAAATAGTTGATAATTCTTCAAAGGAATTTAAAATTTTATTTCCGAAATATGTTATTTATAATGCTTATATTTCTGAAATTATTACGACATATCAGCAGTCAATCAGCTTAATCTGGAGATTTGAATGTTTACAAGAATAGTTCAATAAACTTCTTCGAGATTTTTCACCTGGCTTTTCTCTCAAGTTAAATTTTGTCCTAATAATGCGGCGTTGCCGGATTGCCAAATTTTGGAAACATAATGGGATTCATTGATTATTGACTATTATCATGTATTAACATTTCCCTTCCACTACATAATTACAATAAACTAAAGAACTTGAAAACGAAAAATATAGTCTACTATAATTACTTTTTACTGTTTTCTAACGCTGAAGAAAAGTTGCCTTTGTTCTTCGGTAAATAGCTCTATGAAGTTAAAGTAACTCTGTAAAGCACACTCGCTGATGAGTGACAGAAAACTGGAGCAGGTAACATTCCTTCCTATAGTTATTTCTTCATGGCATCTCCATTCATTTGTGATGTTCAGTTTCATTCATCGCGTAAACCCTGACTACTCACAACGTAAAACCCAAAGTACCCACCCTCCTCTCAAAGCCACATGTAAAGTATACTTGCGTTCTATCAGCACAACCATGAGAAAAGCGCTACAAAGTAAAATTATTGATTCCTCAGTAGCTGTGCTCAAGAGTTGCCAACTAAGCAAGACGAAAATGCGCCGACCACAAAGTCCTTCTAGGATGATGTGAAAGTGGTCGCCACAGCATAAGGTAACGTTCTTGACAGGTATAAAACATACGAAAGAACAAAATTCTACTCTTCTTTTCTTTTTCTGTCTGCTTCATGACATATGTGAAACCGTTCATGAAAATCAAAGTACAATAGACATTATGCTTAAAACGTATCAGAAACACTCAGCCTCTAAAAGCATTTCTGCTTTTACTTTTCATTAAAAAATAGTACTCACACACTTCCATTCGGTATATTAACTACATCCGGATCCGAGTTTCGGATCATCGGATCCGGATTTGAATCCGGGCATGGACATTGGACACATCATCGTAGTATTTTGTAATTGGTATTTTGTATGGTTACCATACGTCCGTATATAGTACGGATAGTTCGTATTTTGAAGGCCCTGTCCGCGTCCGTACCATATTTTTAAAATATTAGGTAAATGCCCATACTTTTCATTTACTCAATTGTTGACTGTTAATTATATTAAACCCATATATTTTCAAAAATACATAGCACAGTATTTATAAAGAATTTTCGACTTCCACACAAATAGAAATTGTTCCTAGAGTATTAAACCATCTTCTCAGTGGTTGCAGAGGCACAATCCCGCTAAAATAGTTCTTGTATCTGTACCAAACTTTAATTATTGTAGGACTTACTATTACCACCCTTGTGCTTAGCGAAGTCGGAGGATCTTTTTTCATCATTATGTGTCATTCAGTTCACGTTCTTAGATAGTAATAAGCATTATTTTCTCAATCCTTGTGCTTTAAAAACACAACCGAAATACCTATTTTGTATGTGGAAGCAACCAAATCAGCTGAGCTGCCGCCACTTTTTGGATTAATCTACATTCAGTCAGTTTTCGGTTGAACGTTTAACTTTCTGTAAAATTTCAAAATGCTCATATATGTCTTTTCCAACGTATTTCATTGAAGCAGAACATGTTTTGAAAGTAGTAAAGAAGAAAATGTAATGTTCCTTTAAAATTTAAAATATAAAAAATAAAATAAAAAAGTTCAGGTGGTCGGGTTTCGATCCAGGGTCCACTAGCATACCGGTCAGATGGTCTCACCACTTAGCTACGAAGGTATTTGGTGTTTATGGCTCTTCGAGTAATATTTATAGCTATGATTTTACTGCGCAGGAGGTTAATGATTAACATGTTGTAGATTTTACTACGAGGAATGTCTGGAGAAAAGAAAGGAGATATACGTTTGCTACTATGTTAAGATTTATACCCAACTTAATTCCTCTTTCCACCAATGCAATCATGTCGTTCTCGATCCACCAGCCAATTGTTTACTGTTCACAGTGTAAAAGCAACATAAATACTCGAAATTGTGGGGCGTTCAGTGACAAGCAAGTAACTTTACTCCTGTTATTGGATTATAAAATATCCAACCAATGCTTCAACTTCATCCACAAAAGTACGTAACCTCAAATCGGCCAGTTTAGCTTACACTTCGATCAGAAAATGACCGAATTTTAAGCGTAAAATAAGTTGAACGTTCACCGACGAAACACTTTGGCCAGTTTCAGCCAATTTTCAGTTAACGTTAATCCATTACAAAGAAAATGTTCAACTTTAAAATGGAGTTAAGGTTAACAGTCTTTCCACTGAAGAGCTTACACTACCAGGTGTGTAAGTGTAAGCTGCATTTGTGCACAGACGGTGTTAGCTGACAGTGTGATTACCGTAAAACTTGCTTGTTTTGACTGCTGATAACGATTTGCAGCTCACAACCAGACAAGTTTCATGTCATAGTGTAGCGTTTAATAGGGTTGAACATGGCGCAATTTGTACCTACAAACTACGATGTGCGGACAGCATTGATTTGTTTTCATTTAAAGAAACTTCTGCAGGATCGCATCGCATGCTTGTCGAAGGACAGAACGATACAGGTAAATACAGCTGATGGCGTTGCGAGGAAAACACCAACAAAAGGATGCCCGCAAGGATCCGTAGTCGGGCCAATAATATGGGACATGATATTTCAGCCATGTCTGGAACTGCTGGACGGATTGGAACGGTGGAAAGGGTTGTTGGATACGCGGACGATCTGGCGGTCGTAATAAAAGGAAATAGCAGGAACGAACTGCAAGATAAAGCTAACTACATTATAGGAAGAATGACATCGTGGTGCAAGAACAACAAACTCACAATATCGGCGGAAAAGACCAAGTATGTCTTGTTAAAAGGCAACTTAAATTTCAATAAGGGACCACTAATAAAAATTAATGAAAAATCAATTAAAAGAGAAAAAGAATTTAAATACCTTGACATCATTCTAGATGAAAAGCTAAATTTTAGGACGCACGTAACCGCAGCAAAGAACAAGGCCATCAAAATATCGCAAAAATAGTTAACATTGCAACCAATGATTACAGGATACTTCTGAAAGTAATAAAAATGTACCATGATGTCATAATCCGATCTGTAATCGGATACGCCGCCAGTGCCTGGTGCCACCGGATGGACGACGTAAGACAACGCAGATTATAAACAGATCTCAACGACAAATATTGCTCCGTCTTACTAGAACCTACAGAACCACTCCAGTACAGGCACTCCAGGTGGTGACCGCGACCATGCCCATGCACCTCCAAGTTAAAAGAATGGGAGTCGCGTACTGGCTCAAGAAAGGAAACGAAGAGAAGATCATAGTCATTCTTCACCAAACAGCAGGAAGTAGAAGAGAAATCCAAGAAATACTGAACAGTGCGTGGCAAACATTCTGGGAGGAATCATTGAAGGCAAGAAGACTTTTCAGCATTTTCCCGGACATGGCAGAGAGGACAGAAATGCAGCTGGAAATAGAAGGAGGGTTGCTCCATTTCGTCACCAGTCATGGTCCTTATAGACAGAGACAGAAAGACCTAAACTTAGTTGAGGACAATATGTGCCGCACCTACCATCTAAGGACAACGTGATCTGGGGTGGTTGCGTCCCCAGATCACGTTGTCCTTAGATGCCGAGAGACAGAAGAGCTAGTCAGAGAACAAAGAGTCCTCCTGGGGGAGAGACCCGTCACAGAGGTTCTGAGAACTTCAGAAATGGTGGCGGTCCTCCGGAAGATGGCGGATAAAGTGTCATTATTCTACAAGAGAAGGTTTTTTGGCTGGAAGGCGCGCCTTGGGGCGCGGCGAGATGTAGGAAGATCTCAAAAGTATGAAAGTGTACAGAGTCATTACCGGACTCAACAGCGTAATGTCTGCGCGCGCGAGCGGGTCTCCCGCGACGACCGCGGCATCCGCGTGTACTAACAGACAAATATTCCAACAAATAAACGAACAATAACAAATACATATTCTAGTAAAAGTATATAAATTTTGATTTAACGTCTATCTAATAAAACGGTACAAATTAAGAACAAAACAGCGAAAATCTATATAAACAAGACTAACTATAAGTTAGTATTAGTGTGATGTTGCTGGAACTCCAGCAATATGGAGTGCATTGAAGGTGTAACAGGATAGTTTTACCCCCATCGAATTTTTACCCCCCCCCCGTGAAAAATTTTCAGGGGATACTTTTACCCCCCTGTCGGTTTCAGTGAACATCAAACTAATTGTTAGATCTTTTTACATAGAGTTACTATGTAATAGATGCTGCATCTGCACATATAGTTTGGTCAATGGGGGGGGGGTAAAGATTAAGCCGTGAAATCTTTACCCCCACATCGGCTTTCCTTATCTTCAAAGAAACATCCTGTATTTTTTTATTTACTTACTACGCAAGAGATGCTGCATCTGCACATATAATTTGGTCAATGGGGGTAACAATTAAACCGTGAAATTTTTACCCCCCCACGTCGGTTTTCCTTATCTTCAAAGAAACATCCTGTATTTTTTTATTTAATTAGTATGTAAGAGATGCTACATTTGCACATATAGTTTGGTCAATGGGGCATAAAAATAAAGACGTGACATTTTTACAACCCACGTCGGTTTTCCTAATCTTCAAAGAAACATCCTGTATTTTCACATAGAATTACCATTTAAGGAATGCTGCATCTGCACATATAGTTTGGTCAATGGGAGGTAAAAATTAAACCGCGAAATTTTTACCCCCCACATCGGTTTTCCTTATCTTCAAAGAAACATCCTGTATTTTTTTATTTAATCACTATGCAGGAGATGTTGCATCTGCATATATAGTTTAGTCACCGGTGGGTAAAAATTAAGCCGTGAAATTTTTACCCCCCACGTCGGTTTTCCTTATCTTCAAAGAAACATCCTGTATTTTTTTTATTTAATTAGTATGTAAGAGATGCTACATCTGCACATATAGTTTGGTCAATGGGGGGTAAGAATTAAGCCGTGAAATTTGTACCCCAAACGTCGGTTTTCCTAATCTTCAAAGAAACATCCTGTTTTTTTTATTTAATTACTATGTAAGAGATGCTGCATCTGCACATATAGTTTGGTCAATGGGGGGTAAAATTAAAGCCGTGAAATTTTTACCCCCTACGTCGGTTTTCCTTATCTTCAAGGAAACATCCTGTACTCTTTTATTTAATTACTACATAAGACATGCTTCATCTGCACATACTCTTTTGTCAATGGGGGTGAAAATTAAGCCGTGAAATTTTTGCCCCCCACTTCGGTTTTCCTTATCTTCAAAGAGACATCCTGTACTTTTATTTAATTACTATATAAGAGATGCTGCATCAGCACATATAGTTTGGTCACTGGGGG
>JAGDQP010023186.1:443-11118 GCA_022664845.1 Lepisma saccharinum
TTAAGTCCAGTCACTGTAAAAGAATTGCTCTTCCATGTCAATAAACTTTCTACTTCGTCTTCAACAGACTTGGATGAAGTTCCAACAGTAGTTATAAAACAATGCTTTAATTTTATTGCAGAACAACTATGCTATCTCATTAACGATTCACTTGAATCTGGTGTTTTCCCAAATAGGTTAAAAACAGCAAAAGTTATCCCAGTATATAAAAAGGGTGATGTGAATGAAATACAAAATTACAGCCCAATTTTGATCCTATCAGTCTTTTCAAAAATGTACGAATACGTCATGTTCACTCGTATAAATAATTTTTTATCCTCATACAAGCTGATTTCTTCCTTTCAACATGGTTTTCAAACCATGAAACTACAATATTTGATTCCATCGTAAAAGTATCAAATACGTTAAATGAGAATCAACTGGCTATTGGCTTATTTGTAGATTTCTCGAAGGCTTTTGATAGCGTTCAACAAGAAGTTCTGTTACGAAAATTAAACTGGTATGGTATAAGAGGTGTAGCATACAATTGGATCTCCTCTTACCTAACTGATCGAGCCCATGTAGTACAAGTTGCAAGGACTATGAATGGAAGACACGAAACCTTTTCTTCAACTTCTGGCATGAACAGCAAAGGTGTTCCTCAAGGATCTATTTTGGGTCCGATCCTCTTTTTACTATATATTCATGATCTATTCACTTTCATGCTAACTGAAAATGTAGTTTTCTTTGGTGACGACCTAAATATTCTGATCAAAGGGGAAACGCAGTCAGATTTAGAAGACCACTTAAATTCAACAGTTAAAAATCTGAATGTATGGACTTCAATGGACCTACAGATAAATGTAGAAAAATCTAAACTTTTATACTTTCACATTCGCCAAAAGTCATGTGTCTTACGGATTGTAACACCTGATTCCTTAATTTTGCGCTACTGCAACGACACTAAATTTCTAGGTGTGACGTTAAATGAAAATTTGAAACAGGAAATGCACATTACTGAAGTCAATCAGAAATGGTGTGGTATTTGCTTTGCTTTGTACAGACTTGGGGGGCATCATCTGCTAGCATAAAGATCTTTCGTTTACAAAAAAGGGCCCTGCAGACCATTTTTGGCCTAAAAGTCCGAGCATCATACAAAAACATCTTTAAATCACAAAAAAGATGCAAATATCAGCTGAGTTCACTGAAAATAATTACAAATCACAATATCATTAAATAATTTAGAATCAAAGCCTCTATAGTATTTAATTATTATTGATTCTTCTAGATTTTACCTTGCTATTGAAATATAATAAAACTAAACTCCCGGTATTTCACTCAACACAGAAAAATTTCTTTCACACGTGAAAATAATAAAATTTCACACCTAATTTCAAATTATTTTGCACGGTAACTACATTTTTACTTCTCAAAAGTTATATATATATAAAAAAAAATCTTACGTACCGGATAAATTGCATCAGATGCTAACATATATTGAGTCAAGACACACACAACAAAATTATCATGTATTGAGATGAATAATTCTCCATTTTTGTCTAAGATGTACCAACACCGTTTGACGCAAGAACGAAATCAGTCTCAATATTTGATATGATGTAATATTAATTACTTTATGTATACATTATTTAGCTGAAACATATAATTGTAGTAATAAAGAATTATTTCAATAAAATAACTTTGGGCTCACCCTATATACAAAATGTTCCTCTTTTGTACCCTTAAAAGCTGGGACCAAAATTATCAGTTGCTGTAACAAGAAATATGAAGATATCAAACATAATATATCTACAAGTCAATCTCCACCAAAGCAATACCGCACATGACATCATGTTCCAAACGGTGCGTGATTTGACCTTCTCTGCATCTTTACAACTGTTCGGGAAAAGTTCTCTCAATCAACTGCTAACCGATAAATACAGAAGTTCACCAGCTGTTGAGAAAAACAACCGCCAAATTTCTTGATAAAGAGAATACATGCCCTTGTTCATTCAAAAGCAACTATATCACGCAGGGAACAAGCTAGAGGGAGAAACATATTTCTTTCTAGTCTTGACTTATGTTCTCGTTCCATTATTTTAATTTCTATACATGAAAATTAACGAAATTTATTTTCTTATATTAACTCACGTATTCCTGGCAGTTGATAAAAGAATCACACAGATCAAACGAATGTTTCTACTGTATACTAGCATATACACTTTTATAGTTACCTGGTTTGAATAGCCTGTATTTGTGCTCTGATTTTTTCAGTCTCCTGTCTATATTTCAGTATCAGTTGTTGTTCTTGTGCTGTAAGTTCACTTTCTGCCTGAAGTACACTGAGCAAATAACTTCGAACTTCACCGAGAGTTGCAGCAGATTCCGCTAAGGCATCCACCACTAGAAGCGGTGACAATAATTTATCCTTCTCTGAAAGTATAAAGCAAGTATTAATTCGCTATTCCCCAGTTTCAAGCAACGGAAACAAAATTCGTATTATCTCGGGAGAGCATTGTCGATTATTTTACATGTTTATGTCTCTTATTATTTTTTCATAATGTTCTTGAATGGTGTTCGGTTTCCACCAAACAACCGTACGTACTATATGAACTTTCATATTATGTTCATAGCGATAGCCAATCGGATTTAATAGCTTCAAGCAAAAATTCAGTTCAAATTCGTGAGTGAATTGGAACTCAGAACGAATCATAACATTTTGGTTCCTTATTTTGGACGAACTTTTCGTCACTGCGGAGAATATTTCTATTATTATTAATAACTATTTTTTTTTCTTTATTTAGGGTTATATAAATTAGGATTTCTTTACTTGCGCAGACTTCTAGACTATTCTGTAATTAATGCCAATAGCCGTTTAATATAAGGTTTGATACATTATCTAACGAGCTTTTTCAATTTTGTTACTTCAAAAATCAGGGTCCATAGCCTTAACAGATTTGCGGGTAGACGGGAAAACTTCTCTTTTATACCTCTACTGTGCGATCTCGCCCTTCTCCCCCTTCCGCCTCTCGAGCCAATGATTTCACCTCGTGCCCCAAAATCAGCTTACCAGTGAGCAATTTGCATTTGGTACTAAGTGATAATATGAGAATTTAATGTTTTGAAACGAACAAAAATCTAACAAAAAAAGATTGCAGACTTTGCAACTTTTTACATACGCAAAAGTTATGCAAAAGTTTTAAAAATACATTCATGTTTCCACACTTCTAGCCAGAGAGGTATATTTTTGCGCCTGTCGCCCAAAATCTGGGTACGCATTAAATTCGAATAAAAACGGTATCAATTGGTTTTTAAAATTCTGCTAATAGTTTAATCTTCATTAGCAATTATCATTTTCAATTGATATTTTCTTACAGGATCAAACTGCAATGACCTCCTGTTACTATGATGACAAGGCGACAATATCACATAGTTTTATATTATTTATTATTATTATTTTGCAACATTTCTTTTCTTAAATAAAATACATATGCCCACTACAGCAATCTTTTATAAATATTTTTATTTCCGAAGAATAGACAAAATAGCTTCAGTGAGACTTCACCATGACGACGACGCTTATAATGAAGTAGGAAACTAACGAACATTCAATTCTAGGGAGGACTAGCAAAAATAATGAGATAGGAGCCTTACATAAAGCCAATCCTGGGATGAAAATATTGTATCTAAAAACGCGTACATTTAAATCCCTCGATAGTAGTACTATGACAATAAAACTAGTAGTCCCATATACAGTACATAGGCCTTATAGCAATTTTTGACTCCGATATTAAATAATTTACACGTAATACAAAAGATTTGAGATCGCAGAAAAATAGACAAATTTAAATAGTTGAAGCATCTGTACCAAGCAAAAACGAGATCACGGAAGAAATAAAAAGTCGCTTAGCATCGGACAACGCATGTTTCTATTCAGTTCAAAAACTTCCAACCTCGCGACTAATATCAAGAAGTCGACACTGAAAATATACAGAACAGTTATTCTATCGGTAATACTTTACGGTTTTGAAAGTGGGAGTACAACACTGGCAGTTGGACATACATTGTGTGTGTTTGAAAATACGGTTTTGAGAAAGATATACGGGCCAAAAAGAGAGACGAGACGACTGGAGAATGGATGAGACTGCATAATGAGGAACTACAACAAACTTTACGCTTCACTCGATGTTGTAAGTGTTTTGAAATCACGACAGCTGCGGTAGAAACGAAGATTATATATATTCCATCGTACTTGGGGAGTCGGAGAGAAAGAGGCGGTTGGGAAGACAGAGATATCCTTGGGAAGAGAATATTAGAAGAGATCTTCGAGAAGCAGGTGTTTATGATGAAAACTGGCTCAATCTTACCCAGGAGTCCAATGGCAAATGTTTGCACTACGGCGATGAACTTCCGACCTTTGTAAGCCAAAGAATTAGTTTTAATATAAACGATTATCGCGTAATAAGGTCAAGAAACAGTTAAGCACTAAGTTATAAATAAACAAAACAAAATATATAAAAATAATTATTTATAAACACGTTAATTTATTTCTTTATGTATAAACGGTACAGTACAACTATTGTCCTCTGAAGAACTAACGTTTATACACAACTAAAATTATATAAATATATCAAATGAAACGATACACATTCCAGATAAATATTAAGGCTTAGCTTATATATAATAACAGTTTCAAAATAATTCAAAATAAAATAATTAATAATTCAAAGGATACTTCGACTTCGCAGTTCCAAACCCTTGCACGATTTATGGAGACTACTTAATATTTCATATCACCACTAACTTATTCTCGTGGTTAGAACACAACTGAAGAGTATGATAACAAAACTAGCTCAAACATTTTCAGAAATAGTAACAATAATGTAGCACAACTGGCGAGTTCTCAGACATTACGTACAATTTAAAGATCTATGACACAACACAAAACAAGTTTCGGAATCAGTCGTAGTTATAAAGTAAACACGTTGGAGCTACCGATTCTATTAATAATTGCGAATATTCCGGTCCCTTGCTAGCATTTTAGCCACGTAAACATTCATTTTTATAAAATATGTTGGCAACACTGATAACTGCAATGCCGGGAAAACTCACAATATTTTTCTGTTGTGTGGAATAATGTTTATAGCAATTAACATAGTGTCTACTAATTTTCCGACTTGAAATTCCCTGAGTTCTTAGTACACTGGAACATGTAAATAATACACAATGACAATTTTTTTTAAATCCCACCACCACCCAGTCCAAACATCTAGTACATTATTGGTATTTCACAAGTGAAAATAATAATAATAATAATTTCTTTAAAATAGAGAATTTTAACGCATTGCAAAAATCCGGTCAGCGGTGGGAATTGAACTCACGACCTCGGCCTTGCCGAGGCAGTGCTCTTACCAACCGTGGACAGGCCCACCTCATAAATTTCCCTGAGTTTTCAAGATTTATAAAATTCCCTGCGTATTCCAGGTTCTCCAGGGTGCTAGACATCCTGAATACCAAACCAACTGTCAAAGTAGATTTGAAACGAAAATTACATTTGTTCAATTGTTACGTATATTATTCAGTGTTCCTACATTGTGTACTTTTTTGGGGGGAGGAGGGAGTTCAATTTTTTCCCCCACTATCCATATTCTATGAATCTCAACGTACTCGCTTATCTGAACTCTTACGATTATCCATATAACACAAGTTACATCTGACATTTTATTTCTTTTTAGTTGGGAAAAAATTTATCAGAGTAAACAAGAAGTAGTTAATATACGGAGTGAGTATAAATATACAGTTCATAACTGATAACTAACTCACTCTATGACTTAGGAAACTCGCAAGTTCATCAACACAATAACAATCGTTCGCCACTGGATTCTACCCTGGGCAAGAGTAAGTCAGTCTTAAAAGATATCTTCTAATATTGACATCTCAACGACGTATATGTCTTCCCAACGGCCTCTTTCTCTACAGTTTACTAATCTTCGTTTCTCCTCCATCCGAGCTACATGGCATGCCCATCTTAGCCGACGTTATTTCATTATTCTTATAATATCGGGCGAATCATACAGTTTGTGGAGTTCTTCTTTATGCAGTCTCCTCCATTCTTCGGTCGTGTCGTCCCGTATATCTTTATCAAAACCTTATTTTCAAACACACGCAAATTATGTTCAACTGCCAGGGTCGTACTCCAACTTTCGCAACCGTAAAGTATTACCGGTAAAATAACAGTTTTGTATATTATCAATTTCAGTTTTTTGGTAATATGGAATATACGAAGTGGCAAGACCGTTGTCTGATATCCAAAACTACTAACCATGGTCACATTCATCTCATGATCCTTAGCATGCAACTCAAGCTTTCGTAAACAATTCTCCTCTCCCTTCTCAGAAGAAGGAAAAAGGAATTTACCGAGAATTGAAGGATAAAAAGTCAATGTCAAGCCGAGGACATTAGTGACCCTGTACTGCGTTGCGTATTGTAAAAAATCTTGAAACTGGACATTATAGAGTACTTGCGGTGTTTGGCTCATAATTCAGTCATGAAATAATAATAATTAAAATCTTCCCGCTAAAAATGCACCGTTCTCTAAGCCTAAAAAACACGCAATCACTACTCAAATGTGGGCAGAACTAGGACGTAGTGACTTTTTGTTTTAGACACAGCGACCTGTGCGTTTTTAGCATGAAGATCACACACCAACGTATTACAAATCCACTTTTTGATTGAATTCTTAGCATCTGAAACACACACAAATGTTAGCCTATCACAGGACTCATTTCCAATACCATATGCTCCCTTAGTATAACACCTATCCTTTTTCTTTGGTAAAGGAGAAACCTGATCCGCCTTCGAAAGCTACGATGCCTAAAGGGAAGTACCTCTCAAACTTACTTTGGTAAGTAAAAACGTTACAAATCTCTCCAAGCATAGATTCAGAGCTTTCCATGGACTTTTTCTTGATATTTTCTCAACTTAATCTATTAATAGTATTATCTATATGTAGTTGAACAGAAATAATTCTTGACCAGTAGCAAAATTTAATACATTTCCTTGACTTTCATTGCTTTCTTAAGCGGCAGTCACTCTGAGAATTGAATTCAACCCCTAACTACAAAATTGGAGTACTTTCGGTCAGTCTCGAAGTGATCAGTACAGTTTACCTTTCAACTTCCTTTGAATTCTATAATTTTATACACATACCAGCAGTATCTTAGTGAACAGTGAATCAACGTTACGTGCACACATGAACTGTGTCCAATATTCGTGGAATTGCTCGTTGTCATGAGCTCTACGTACATTCCACGTATTCTGCCTGTCCTCAAATTCAGAATCAATGCTTTACCATTTAACAGGCGCTTGTAAGAAAATGTAAAAAAAAATTCTAAGAATATAAATATTTGTTTGATTCTTAATTAGTCTCTAAACCTGTTTAATTTACGCAGCTGTCCAAACCGCAATTTCGACATTGCTTAAATTCAGATGAGTGTTAACACGCCAGTTGGGAAACAGCCACAGACAAAGAAGGATAAGATCCGAGTATATGAGGAAAGATGTAAACAATTTCCAAAAAAAAATACAGAAAGCTGTCGTCGTTTAGAAAATTTTAATTACTACAATATTTTAATAGCTAACTATATTAAAATGTACACTTGATCATCCGTTTACCGGTTTATCAAAAGTCTCCTAAATGTATCAAATCAATACAATTTCAAAAGATGGCAAAATTTCCAGTGCGGATGTAATTTTAATAACTTAGTAGTTATGACATTATTTCATACCTAATCTACGCCAACCAATATCATAATCAACTAACTTTTTACATACCTAACATTTTACCGGAGTAACTTTACCGATGATAAGTTTAGTTAACCTAAACTTATAATTAAATCAAGTGATAATATAGTATCAATCTATATTATACGTGTAATATTATACAAGCCCTCCAAACCACACTGAACACGCCTAAACTCATCCAAGTACGTCTAAACATGCTAAATGAAGCAGGAATGCTGTTCTACTTAAATTGTGAGAAAACTACTAATGCAACAAAGAACCACTGTATTTTCACATCTGGCTCCTCGAATTTCTTCATATATTTTCCACGTGAATTCAGTCTATGAGGCACTGTAGTGCATTCGGAATTCAACTAGAAAATTAATAATCGTAAAGTCAAATCAGGTTTCATATTTGAAAAAAACAAAACAAGGAAGCAACAACTTTTATAATTATAAACAATATCGGTAACAATAATTTTATATAAAATGATTTACTTGAAGGTTTCAATTCATAGAGAACCACTGTCAATAATGCACCACATTACCATCCAAACAATTCGCGGTTTCCACGGCAGAGTAGATTTTTATGCTACTCTCACAAGACGCCATGTTTCCTATTTTAAATAAAAAGATGGCGACTAAACCGGAAAACAAAACGCGACGCGCACCTAAACCGCTCACTTTAGTTGAGCAGGTTCAATCGAGGTAACAACCAAATGGACGGATCCTGTTGAAGGAGTCCACAAACTCGCTGGTTTCCAGCGAACTGCCTCTTCCATCCACCAGCAACTAAACAAGAAGTCCTGATGTGTTTGAGTGGGTCTTAAGGAAGAAGATTGCTAGAGCAGAAAGAGAGATTGCCTACAAAGAAGTCTGCATCAGTGAACTGCAGCTGGCCATTTTGCAAGACGAGGTCGAACTTCAGACTATTGACTTCATAAGAAAACCTCTTCGAAAGATGCCAATCAAACTGACGCCTCCTCCTGAAAGTGCAACAGAGACGCTAACGATGAAAAGGAACCTGGAAGAAAGTTTGGACGACCAAAAGGAGCAACGCAAAGAGCTCATCGGAGATCTGTATGATTATTTAACAACCGGCACGGCTTTGGTTGAAAAGTACAGGAACAAGGGCGATGAAGTTGACTACTCTATCAAAGTGGCAGAAACATGGAGAGTACCTGTGTGATTGAGGGTCCCTGGAGCGAGACCAATTCTCCGCAAACCCGTGCAAATGAAAGGTACTCCCCATGCGTATGATTTTCTTTGATAGTGTCTGACTCTTCGTCACTTTTGCTCTTTCACCTAAATAGATGCCATTGTCTAAATAATTAACAGAGACTGGTATGAGTTCTTCGTACTTGTTTATAGTGTGTGCAAATAATTCCATCTTCCTTTTTTCTTTAACACCTCGTTGTGTTTTAGAAGGATGTTAATTTTACTGGTAGCTGCCGAAAGACTTTTGTGAGTTCTGTCTGAAGGCTCACCTTTTCTTCCAACAATGGCATCTTCAAATTATATCAACGCAAATTTCGTAATAAGTAATCTCCTTTTTAAAGCAGCAATCTGATTCCTTAATTCCATTTTCTCTTCTAATGAAAGTACTGAAATATGGTGGAGAATGTTCACCGGGGATTGGCGACTTTGTGGGTTCTTTCCACTCGATTCTTCCAGGAGGTTGATGCACAACAAATGGTCTCTTTTAAGAGCCCCTTTAACTCCGCCAATGCCCGGATGTAAAAGGAGATGGGGAGGAATAACACCTCGTAAAGAAACCATGAGTGGTTACAATCGGCTCTTTTGAAAACCAATAACTAACTCCCTTCTGAAAGGAAGGGAACGGCTCCCTTTAGTACCACTTTATCTATTCCTGAAACGGACTTTCTCAAGGCCCGGAACCTTTCCGAAAGGAAAGGAACTGGCTCTTATCAGGACTACTAAAAACTTTCTGAAAGAAAAAAAGGAACGGTCTTTCTCAAGGTCCCCGGAATCTTCCCAAAATGAATGGAAATGGCTCTTCTCAGAACCTCCATTTTGAATCATTACCAGATCGTCAACAGACACTATCAGCTTTTATGAAAGCTGTTGAAGTTTCCTGAGAAAGATCAGAATCAGTGCCAAGAAACTAATAATGAAGCGAAGAAGAAAGTGGTTGATTGGAATTTGAATCCCATTTCACCGACAAAAAAGGTGCCAAGGAGATACAAGGGTTGTGAAGATTCATCAGCTATCGATTGTCAGCTGATACTGCAGCAAAGCATATTACGTTATTTTAGATGTTGCTCTGGAAGGATTCGAGTCAATATTTGACCAGGAAGATCTACACCGTATAAAGAAACTGGTAACTACATAGATTTCAGGTGAAGTAGGATACAAACAGGAAGATATACTGCGAGTTCATCCAGAAATTGATGTACCGAATTGAAGATGATGTTAAGAAGAATAATGTAACTTCTGTCAGTGATACTCAATGTGTTTCGACAAATGCTGCCGGAAGAAACATAAAACTTGCTTCGTCTTTTGATAGTGGTGCAAAACTTCACCATGTGAAGCTGCACGTCGTTTCAGTTCTCTGCAACGTCTCAAAACATTGGTAAGAGACAGCATAACACAGAAGAGGAAGAATAACGTTCAACCTGGACGAGTTAGCAGATAATTTGTTGCAGCCAGTGATCGTCTCAGAACAATCTTCGGGCCAGTCACCTTTAAAGTAAGTAGATATGAGTAGATTAATATCAATTAATTAGTTTGCATCTGTAGAATTGTAATTGTAACTGCAAGTAGAACTTTTATGTTATTTTGTTAATACTGACGTTATCCATAGACTGATTTGAGTATTTTATTAACATTTAGTTTGAAGTATATGCTTAATGTAGCTTACAGTTAGTATAAGCCATGACGTACTCGCAGGCTTT
>JAGDQP010023186.1:11218-29487 GCA_022664845.1 Lepisma saccharinum
AGATTAATATCAATTAATTAGTTTGCATCTGTAGAATTGTAATTGTAACTACAAGTAGAATTTTTATGTTGTTTTATTAATACTGACGTTATCCATAGACTGATCTGAGTATTTTATTAACATTTAGTTTGAAGTATATGCATAATGTAGCTTACAATTAGTCTAAGCCATGACGTACTCGCAGGCTTTCTTTGACCATGTGCCCCCACCCCAATTTTAACATGTCAGAGAAGCCCATGTTATTGGATTATATCCTGGACAGGATTATAATAATTTTCATCATAAACAACTACATCTATCTAATACTGTCATTCCAACGACGCCTTGGTCTTCGTCTTAGCCTCATCCGAGCTACATGACCTAACAATCTTAGCCGTCATGATTTCATTATTCTTACAATATCGGGTGAATCTTTGGAGTACTTCATTATGTAGTCTCCCCATTCTACGGTTATCTTGTCCTGTTTCGGTCCGTATAATTTTCTAAAAACCTTATTTTCGACCGCTTGCAATTTACGTTCATCTGTGGAGGTCTTACTCCAAATTTTCAATTGCAAATTTCTTGATATTAATCACTAGGTTCTGGACTGGATGGCACGAAGCGTTTTTCGATAGACGTCTTGCATTGAAGAAAATATGTAATTTCTGAGCTGTTACGAAAATTGACTTTTACTCACCATTAACGTTAACTTACGGAAACCCCAACGTCTCACAAGTGCATTGCATGCTCCCTGCCAAGGTTCGTACATAAATAAAGCACGAAAATAATTGTTAAGCATTGTTCAGCCCCTGCTCCGCAGATCATACAACAAAACAAATGTTCACTTTACTGTCAGTCACTGATTTTGGACTAGTTAAAGGCAGATATACGTCTAAGAAGTATCTGAATTGTTGGATGTAACTTCAGGATTCAAGCAAGGTATCCCTTTGGTCAACTCTGATTTCGTACCCTAGACAAACATCCCTGGCTACAATAAGATTGGAACTTTTTCATAAATTAATTGCATGTAATTGAGACTGTTCAAAACATCTTCCTTGACGAGACGTTCCATGATTGAATGAATTTCCAAGAGTTCATAATATAGAAACTGTGCAAGAGAAAAATCCGACTGGAAGATTGTCAAAAATGGCTCTATTACATCCAAAATTAATGGAAAAGCGTATGGAATTCACCCTAAGTATACTTCAACAAAATATGACAAACACTTGTCACCAACACGTTCAACGTTATCTCACATGTGGCAAAAATAAACTGGGCTCTTTCACCAACTCCTCAGTTTCAATCCATCTTACTAAGCAAACGCAATATGTGTGAAAAGTGAAGTCAGATGTCCTAGTAGGAATATATTTTAAAATATTACACAACATTCGCGAGCACCACCCGCTTTACTTCAAACCTGAAAGCATTATGGATTGTCTGCAATCAACAGCTTCCTATATTCAGAAGACTGCGATCATTTGGGATAACAAGACTGAAAGCCTATAAGAAATGTCATATTTATCAGGCCAATTTATTGAAACTCGAGCAAATTTTATTAGATTTTCTCCACCCAGTGACGGACCCCCGCCCTAATGGCAAAATGCTTTATTTTTTAGACTATTATTTCAACAATTTATCTCATAAAAAAAAATCGATTTGTTTTCGGACAAATTTCATTTAATGTCAATTTTGGGGGATACCAGTGTCATATTCCAAGATAAACATAGTAATATGGCGGAAAATATGATAAATTTCTACTTAAAAAAAAAACATTTAGCGGGAAAATGTCCCTGATCCATTCCACCTGCGCCTCCCCCTCCCTCCTCACACAAATCCTGGAACTACCACTGTATCTACTTAATACAATATTGAAATCGGTTATGAAATCAAGGTTACTTGTACGGTCCAGGAAAACTGAAGTTCAATATCATCTATTTACTTCTCCCTTCTTAGTATTCCGACACCTCACAAAAATATCCCCCTGCTCCTTTCTGGAAATTTTATTTAGAGACTCAATCCACACGATATTCGTAACTATCGTAACTATTTGACTCATTAAGCAACTGCTTATATAAATATGGATCAAGACCATACCTTGTAGTTCCTGAGATTTAATTTCTGGACATAGCTGGACGGACACCATGAGCGGGAATAGAAGGCTCCTTTTGCTATAGCTAGGGACCTAAAACGATTGCCTGCAGTATGAATGAACGCGATAATTTTAAGAAACGCACAAATGGACTGTGCGAGTTTTGGAAGCATACTCTGATTGTATTTAACAGGAACAGTTATTCAAATTCACGATTCTAAAAGTATAAATATTATGAGTAATCATTTATGAATTCGTCGATTAGATTAGAGACTTGTCGTAATAGAGGGATTTATTACATTGGTAAATTCTCATATTATGACAATTAGAGGTACGGTACAACTGGATTAGGATTCGATATATGTTAAAAGTAGAACTTGTACAAATATAGGAGACACTAACGAACTTATCATCTATACGTTTGGTACTTGACTTGCGTAACAATTCCACAGTAATTGTTATCATCCTTTGGCATAACGATTGTGTGAAATTCAACATACATCGTTCACGCTGAAGTTGCCAAATACAGATGACTGAAAGCATAGCCTTCGATTTTTCTGAAAATGATCCCCAAATTCCGGTAACATTAGTAATTTTTACAGTACATTTAAATTTTATTGGTTCCAAAATTCTTTCTAATCGCTAGTTTAAATAGTGGGTTTACCTCCAGTCCTTAGACTATCCCAGTGTCTCGTCTTTCCTTATCATTCATCATTTTTAGCCTTTCATTTCTGTTAAATTCGAAATCATTTACGGGAAATCGATCATCGTTACAACGGAAAATGTAGATTCTACGAATTCGAAATCTGCACCATGAAAAGATGCAAAATCAGTTGGGCACAAAAACTGGATACTGCTAAATTACACAAAATATCAATACAGGAGATAATTAACCAGATGAAACGAAACTGGTTAAGATATTGTTCATGAAGAAGTTATACACTCAGTTTCAAAGAAAGTGGTCGACAGAGAAAATTTTCGAGAGTCCAAATAATTGCACAATGTGGCAACACCGAATCAATATACATAACAATTTGAACTAATGAAACTATATCTTGAAACCTACATTGTTTTTTTGTTTTATAGGACCATTTTGTACAACCTTTTGGACGAAGAAATCTTTTTTATTGGCTATTTTCTAATTCTGAGTGTACAATGAAGGATGTGTTTCAAAACATAAGGATAAAAAAGTACGCTAAGTTAAAAATGGGAAGAGAAAAAAAAAGAAGAAATAGACCAGGCTAAACTTCCTTTGAAGGACCTACCAATAGCGATAGAACACTACCGGATAACTAAATATACAACAGAGAAAGTAAAGGGTGATCCAAATGTGATATACGCACGACTGGTACACCTTGTATACATCAACTTAGAAATTTTACCAGTATCCACTCCTTTAAAAAGAAATTTTTTACTTACCTATAACATTGAGAATATGAGATAAGACATCACTCGGTGTGTTCATATCCTTAGCACAAGACCATAGTGCTTGTATCCACAAACTAGGATCCTGATGACCAAACCTTTTACAGCATGTTAGAACAGAGGCGTAGTCTTGTTGTCTTATGTGATACAATAATATTTGCTGGTACCTTAAAAACAGGAAAACAAAGTATGTAGATTTTATTAGACAGATTTATAGGAATAGAGGCACTAAAAAATTGATTCTCCAATGATTCAACATCTAAGTACGACATCTAGCTGCAGGAAGCAAATTTATGTACTATTGTGCTATTTTGTATTATTCTCTATTTCTCTAACCTGCAGTTTGTTCTTAATAATGATTCTTGTTCCTTTTAAAGACTAGGATGATTTTCAAGGTGCTTCAACTTATATTTTATACCCCCACTTTACATTCTGACGATATCACGACGAGAACTGAGACTTTCGTATTAGTTACGACTCTCAATCTTAACTGGATATTAGTTCTTTTCACACAATGTCTGTGTGCATAAATATTGGAAGATACACAAAACTGATTGAATGACTGACTTAAGAATCCAGAGTTTTAATGAACTGTTCACATCTGTCGTTACATTTCTTCTGTTGCCATGATTACACCAAGATCTCTTGTCCAGAAAAACTGTGTAAACGTGTGTTTTTTGCAGCATTATAGCTAAAGGTTTTGTGAGAAGAAATATAAATGTGCGTGCTGCTCAGCGTTCGTCAGCAGTGAACGTGACAAAACTTAAGGTAAAATATGAAGCTCCAGCAGCTAATGGTTTAGAGAATACAAGAAAATGTAGTAAAGATGGTTGTGCACATTCTCTGACTTGAAGATTCTTTACTCCATTCGTGAAGTACCTGTAATTGGATATTAATATCTGTTTCTCCAATACCTTTCGACACCAACAGATTCGAGTTCATTCAGTTGATATGAGATAACTGAGGAATACGCTGTTATGTACACAAACTTGTCGTTTCGCTGATAGCTCCGTGCCAAACCAACTGCCCGGCCAACTGGAGACATGGGTTCGGTTCTGTAGGACTACTTTTTGTGTGCATTCTCTTACATGTTCTACTTACTACGAAATGGTATAGTTACGTCTACAAGATTCAAACATTAATTCTATTTCTTATAAGAATGAAATACCACCTTTAAATTTTCTATTTCCACAAAGAGAGGAAGGGTGCAATACATATAGCATAGTATACCTCCCTGAAAGCGATTCGGCGCAATATACATTCGATAAGGAGAAAAGATAACGGGAAAACTTTCTATGAACCAGCGGTGGAAGAACTCTACAAGTGAAGTTTCTTAATTGAAACCATCGTGGTCAAGATGCTTCGGGGTGTCGTCATCGTATATTTATTCTTTTGTCATGGATTCTTCAGTTATGTAGAAACGTCTAAATATTGTTTAGCATTTTTTTAATGTTCCAACCGAGCCGCCGTAGTTCAGTGGTAGAGTGTTGGCATAGCATTCAGGAGGTCGTGGGTTTGACCCCAGCGGCCGATTATCCTTACTGAGGTTTTCAAAAAAAATTTCCTGTCACACCAGGCAAATGCCGGGATGGCACCTTCAACATAGGCCCAGGCCGACATCTTCCCGAATCCTTTTCCCTCCCTATCCCGGCCTGAGTCTTAGATGCCTAAAGACCATAAATAAAATTCAAAATTTAATGTTGTTCTTATTACCAGTAACACACAGTAATACAGAATTATACAGCAAATTCAAATGTTATGTTTTAATTTTTCATTTCTTAAGTAAAATTTTACATTAATTTGATACTCATCGTTTCCGCTAACCACAGTCTCGATATTCTTCATTACTGTCAAAACCACACACAGAATCTTTACAAGAATACTATTCTCGCAAATAATTTTCGTGATTAGACTCATGTCAGTTTCTTCTTTCTCCTCCAGTTCAAAGTACAGTTCTAGTAGTACGCAAAGAAGTCGTGGACAATCCAAGGAACATATACAGTTAATTGTCTAATAGGCTTGCTCACAGATTTGCACATCATTTCCAAAAAAAAAGCTCTTTTGGTCCTTTCGCGAGGTGTATCCATTCTAGTTTTTCAGTTTATGAAGCACTCTTAGGAAAAACTGACTGATATTTTTACAAATAATACTTTTAAACTAGTGAAGTGTTGCGTACTAAAGTTTTTTTTCTGTTCCTACACACGAAATGCCGCCTAAAGGTGCAACAACTCCACGCGATACAACGGCGACGAAGGTACCTGCGCTATAGCTGTCTGATACATAAAATCCTTAAAACACAATCTCCTCAATATTTACATAGTAAATTCACAAAACGGTCACAAGTTCACTCTTACGCTACGCGTAACAGTGAGAAATTTAATGTGCAAAGACTTAAACTAAAGATACTGCAAGGATCGTTTTCTCGAGCAGGTCCAAGAGTATGGAACATAATACCAAAAGCTCTTACAGAAATAGTCATTTATTTATTTCGCAATTCATTAAAAGCACATTGGATGAAATCCCAGCGACTGGCCTCTGGTACTTACGACATGTACAGTTTCTGTAACAAATTAGCTCTATAAGTCCAACGGTATCGATACTTTTTTTTCTTTATATATGTATATATGTCTAAGTTGTGTATATCCTGGTTTATTCTTTTACTTGTATTGTAATATTTACTTTTTTTCTTTTCTGTTCCTTTTATGTGTATTGTTTAATATTGTGTTCTTCTGACAAGGGTTAGGTGGTAGAGCAGCTTCAATAAAGACATTTCCAATTCAATTCAATTCAATTTTTCATTATTTGAACGCTTGAATTTGTTGTATAATGCCATAATAATGGGTATTATTTTAAATGAGAACACTAGAAAATTTCTGGACAGAAATTGAACATCACATCGTAGCTTCAGAAAAGTAATGGGCGACTAATGAACCGACGCCATGGGAATAAAAATAATGGAAGGTTAATGAACCCAACAAAATGGGAATAAAAGCAATGGACAGCTAATGAACCAACGACATGGGAATAAAAGCAATGGATAGCTAATGAACCAACGACATGGGAATAAAAGTAATGGACAGCTAATGACCCGACGACATGGGAATAAAAGTAGTGGACGACTAATGAGCCGACGACATGGGGATAAAAGTAAGGCCCTAAGCACCTTGTCTAAGGTAGCTACACGTAAGAAGATTCAATCCAGCCCCGTTCTTCCACCACCACGTTCATTGAGAGATTTTCCGGGTTTTTAGTCTACTACTATATCGAATGGCTTTACATGGGTAGTACGCTACTTGTACATTCTATTTCACAGAAAATGTCCGATTTTTTTTTTATTTATTTATTTAAAGTCCAGAAAATGTCATGTAGTAATATCAATAATTATCTGTTTCCTCGAAAACAAAAGTAGCACTTGACATGTTCTAGTTGTCATATATATCAGTTCGGGGGTACCAGATTTGTTACTTTTCGGATTTACAAACTTCTTTCATCGGCTATGTTCTATGACTCTGTACTTTACCTGTAAGGATATTTTCGTAGCTATGGGGAATGTCAAATTGGCGTTGCCTTCTTGTTAGAAGAAAACTAAAGACTATTAAAATTACCAAGATAACTTTTTAACATATACACTGACATGCTATAATTTGTGGGATAATCAGTAACGGATTCGACCTAATTCTTGATGTACGTAGACGTAGTTAGTGACCTCAGAAGCATGTTACTGGGCAATCGATGAATGGAATACTCAATTCGGAAACGGTGAGAACTGGACTTCTTTAGATCAACGGTATCATGAATGTATTGTGAAAATATCGGGCATCATGGACAGTGCAGTGGGTGTCGAAAAGTTTTGGATACATGTAGGCAGTGAAAACATCCGTTTCGGATCGCTGTTACTAATAGGCAACTGGCAATGACACAAACCACAACCCCTTTTAACCAATAAAGAACCACAAACAAATCCACCAGGCCAATAAAGCATTCCTTAGCTGCCTTAGGGGCACATGACCCACGAGTGTTCCACTGCTAACACCACGTCACAGGACTCAGAGCTTGCTGAGCTCATAAACATCAAAACTGGACCTTGGGAAGTTGGCGACGGGTAGCGTGGTCCAACCAGTCCCGTTACCAATTATTCCGAGCTGACGGGAAAGTTCGATTGTAGTGTAGAAAAAAAAAAAACACTCAGGCTGATTGTGGCTCCATATCTATGTCAGGAGTGTTCAACTGGCATGGATGAGTCCTCTGGTACGTCTAGAAGCGTTTTTGACAAGTCCTTACTGCGAGTCTCTCTTTACAGACAATATGAATCAATGTATAGACTTCAAGTGCCAACAAGAGATTGGCTTTTTAAGCAAGACAAGGCGATAAGTCACTGAACCATGGTTTAAAGGACTATTTCAGTGACTTCAGTACTACGGAAAGGCAGTTCAGGTCTCCGGATAAGAACCCTATGGCACCTGTAGGACGCAACGGAAAGGTTCAGTTGAGCTGTTGATCCGATGCCTACGAATGCGACATAATTATGGGATGCTGTACAGAATTTCCTGAAAGCAAATACCTGCGAAGCCTTCCGAAGACTCTATGCCTTAAATGGGTACCCTTCGCCAGACTCTAGGTGACTAGTCTATGATTTACGGCATACCAGCGTACAGACAGTATAAAAAGTCTATTCGAGAAGAACTTAAGCAATTTACTAGTCTCCTGTATTTAATACTTACAGTTTTCTCTCTTCATAGAGGTACAAGATTCCACTCCTGAAGTTGTGAATCTGACATAGGATTAAAGTTTGATCTTTATCGTAATTAGCATCTGGATTCTGCAACATTTTCACCACTTTCTGTTCATACTGCAACTTTTTCACTGAATCTTCTAGGGATGACCACACATGAAGATATTGTTCTATTAATGTATTATATACAAGTGTGCTGGAATTAGGCTGTTCCTACGAAAAACATTTAAATTACTAAGTAAATCAGTTGTAGAGATGGAACACTGTATTTGATTGCAAGTTCACGAACGAGCTGGAGAAAAAAAAAAAAAACAACTTCAAAACTAAAGGGTGACGCTAAAAGTTAGGGCTAGTAGAAGAGACCAAGATTAGTAATTTTACAATGTAATGTATGGTAGCTGTTGCTTCTTTCCAAAGACAATGGGCGGTATTCATCCACGGTGATCAACGGACACTGGTTGGAGACGGGACGTGACGTGGTTGTGAAAGCTACTTAAGTTGCTGAATGTTATGACCTATCATTACTTTGCAGTGGTGGACAGGAACTGACAGATTCGCTCTAACACTCCTAAAGTTTTCCAAATACTTGTAGCTGCAGCAACAACTCGAGTTGTACAGTGTTTCTCTGGTGGTACAGGCGTCTCCTATACAAGCTGTTTCATATGACTCAAATGAACTCCATGAGATTGTCTGACGCGTGTGATGGTAAGGGAACGGGCCCACCTCTGTCGCCATAGTGGTTTATCAAATGCAAAACTTCAGATTCGAACCTTTTATAGCACTGATGAAAATAGGTTCTTTCCACTTGTGTGTACCGAACGGCCGTGGGTCAGTGATAAAGCGTTTGCTTAGCATTCGTGAGGTCGTCGGTTCAATTCCAGCGGCCGACTGTCCTGAGGTTTTACAGGTTTCTTTTCTGTCACATCAGGCAAATACTAGGATGGTACCTTCCACCTAAGCCCTGGCCAACACTTTCCCCTCCCCTATCCCGGCCGAGCCTTAAATGACTGAAGGTCATAAATAAAATTTAAAAAAATTCCACTTGTGTGTGTTCAATTGATAAAAAAAAGTTACCTTATAACATAATGACTCTTACAAAATGAAAACAGAACAATGTTCAAAAGTTACGTTCAATGGATTGTGGCTCTGGTACCACCGGCAGTCGTCTCCTGCTAGCCTTATTACCCACCTGCAACAGAACTAATCAGGAAGAACACCATAGATGACTTTGGAAGGAAGTGACAACGACCTTATATTAAATTGTAAGGTTATTCATCTTGATGTTATCTACTAGCTCTAGCATCCTACATAACGAATTTAGAGTCACCCTGTGTAAACTAAATAGTAAGTACAATATTGTCATTGCTTCCTACTAGTTACAATACACTTACTGACATTAAATACTATGAATATATACGAAGACGACAAAGTATACCTTAATTACCGCATTGCTATGCAATACTCAGTGCGTTCACGTAAATATAGGAAGCTATTTTAGTTATACATTTTAATTATTTACACTGTCCAATCACAATAGAAACAATCCTCAAACCATTGAGCCAAAACTACGTACTTAATTCACATAATTTTTTCCTTCTTAAAGTCGCTAATAATTTATATCGACAATTTTTACAAAAATCTTGCCAACTTAATGTTTGATTTAGAAACAATGAAGTCCATATAATTCGTCACTTGAGTAAAAACTCCAAAGAGATTCATACTGGTATAGTAACGTTAGTTATTATTTTCTCCTTACAAGATATATGGACGCCATTTAGAACCTCGGTAAATAATTTCTCTAGAGCAGGGCCAACGGGAGAATATATCCACCAATTCTAAAAGGACACCACGAAGATAAGACTCACAAGTTTGAATGCAATATTGAACGACCCTTTCATATATTGTGGTTCATCGTGGGAGTTGATCCACGCCATTACCAGCTAAATGAATAAATTAGCTACGGGTCTTTTCCTACTTTCTCCAGCTAAGTTTGGTATTTTTAAAGAGTGAATTACGTTAACGTGGACATTTCTAAGAGCGCAACTATGGTGTTATATAGCAGAATTTACTGCACTTTTACTCTTCTATTACCGTGCTCGTTCTTAGTTCTTACCACAAAAGCTAGCACGGAAGTGACGGCATAGCCTGGCAACATTGTTCTTGTCCTCTTCCTGGTTCATTCTAATGGCAGCACAGTATTCTCATACCTATTTTTAAAATCTACCTACCTTTTTATCCTTCTAATTTTCCCTCGCCTGATGACGAGATCGCTTGAAATCTCGAAATATATCACGATAATAAAACACGTAGTGTGTTTATTACACGAGAGAAACAGATGCATAGCAACAGGTTAAAAAAGATTAAACTTATTAATATATAGTAGACTATGTTGTCAACCGAAATAAAAGCACTCACTTGTATTTATTTTCAAAAACTAAGGTATGGGGCTAGAGTGGAAACCACTACACGAAGTTTGTGAATTCCGAAGTTATTAACCTATTTTAATAAAACCAACATTCAAATATATAATAAATATTATTTTGGTACGGCGTAATTACTTCTTCAAATAACTGTCATCCACGCCCACGTATTTTCCCAAACGATGGAATAGTCACTGTATATCGTCGACGCTACAGCCTGGGTCTTGGGCATCGCACCAACGTGTTACAGCAGCATTAACCTAAGCAATTCCTACAATATGGAGAAAAGCACAGGACACCAAATCTTCCGACGCTTCAAAGGATCTTTACAAGAGCGCTTTCTTTCTATATATTACAACGATTTGCGGTAACATAGAATGTGCGTGCTTATATGCCCCCTCATTCCCTACACATGACAACATAGGTCATGTTTTCACTACTTGATTCGTTGATTATCACGAATCAACTGGTCAATTCGCTGCTAACTGACTTCGTTAGTCGCTGTCACATATCATCCATTACGCGGATTGGCCGTCTGATGCGAGGTACCTTCCAACAGAACTTACACATGCTTCTCCATACGTGACTTGCAAATGAGAATAGATCTCAGATGCTACCACATTCTCTACCACTTGGAATTCGACTACAGCACGCTGCTTTACTCGTCGTTCATGTAGATAGGCTGCCATTTCACTCCCAATTAAGACGGCTTTTTGTAGACAATGGATCAAGAAACATTCATCATGTTTAACTATTCTCGAGCTATTTCATGCATTACTTTAAAGCCTATCTACACACTAACAGAAAATATTAAGATATAACATTTAATATAATTGTACTCAATATTCTGATTACATGACCGACGCGAATTTGTCGTAAATTAGAGTTTCCATTCAATGAGAGGAAAGGAAGATCAAAAGAAGAAATAGAAAAAACAATATTTTTTGAGCTAGTTAACTCTATATACTTACAATACAACATCCTTACCTTAACTAAGTGCTCCAGGAACTCAACTAATATCTCAGATTTATTTAAAAACAAATGAATAAATTCTTCTGGATCAGCCTTATGATATTGTGGAGTGTTATACGAATCCAGCATATGCTACAAGAAACACACGAGTACATTTAGAATAGCTACAAAAATTAAATAAATAAATTAAATATAAATAAACCTATGCACACACAAAAAATCACTTCCTTAAATTTCTCCTAAATCAACCCACATGTAATGATAAGGCTACCATAAACAGAATATCCAGCGAACAGAAAAAAAAGTTCTCCAGACTAAAATCACATTTTCCAGATTGTCGTCAACACACTTATTTAATAGAAAAGATACAAAAATAAGCTTAATTTTACTTTCCAGACGCAATTGCAGAGTAAACATATGATTTAAATGATATTAAAGATTTCAGAGCTCTCCGGTTACATTTTCTCACTTGTGTACTTCCTACCATTGAATACTGTTCATCTATCTGGTCTATGGCATGCGAAACCAACTTATCTAAATTGCACAAAGTCCAAAAATTCTTTATCCGCATTGTACAACACAGGGTACCCACCCCGCAACATAAATCTAACGTAGACATTTTGAACTCTCTTGACTCAAAAAAACACACACACACAAAGAAAACTAAATGACTTAAAATTTCTTTGTAAAATAATGCAGGGCACACTCAGGACCAACGACCTTCTTCCACTTTTTAACCTAAGAGTACCCAGACAAAATTCTCGTTCACATCATCATTTCTACCTCTCAAAACCGAGATTGTGTTTGGTCCAGCGATCTCTTATATACAGATTATCACATTTTTACAATACTTTTCCTTTGCTACCAGATTTCTGCCTCAGTAAAAGTAAATTTCGGAAGGCTTGTTATATGAATCTAGAACGAATGAAAAAAAAAAAACAACTTATTTTCTATTGTATAATTCTTTGCTGTTGTTATTTCACTTTGTTAGTGACTGACGCAGTAGCTTGAACACAAATTCCTGCCAACATGTGGAACACCCTTCTCTGCTCCGCTCCATGGGCATGAACATTGACAAATTGGACATAATTTGTAGAAATCCTATAATTCCCTGATTTTCCTCCGATTTAAAGAAAATTCCCTGACTTTTCCAAGTTTTCCCTGGTTCCAGACCGTTGGACAACCTGTTAAATTACACTGGCGTCCAAAAGTATAGTATAATGATAGTCCGTGCAATACACACAGACCTGAACGATTCCAGGTACCACAAACGTGTAGATATGTATGAAAGGGCATTTCAGAGGAAAGACAAACGGTAATAAACAGTTTAACGGCAAGGAATTAAATTTTAATGAGACATGCTAGAAGCGGGCAAAATCGAAACATACCAGAACATAGAGAACCTGGCGTCTGCGGCGGATGTTGACCATCAATATCACCGCCGGCAGCTACAGATGCCTCAAAGTGATGTGGCATGCTTGTAATCAGTGCGTTGATGAGATCAGCTGGAATACGTTCCCACTCTTCTCGAAGGGCAGTGCGGAGATCTGCAATCGTGCGTGGAGGCGACTTGTCTGGCTGTAATTCGCCTCCAAAGTGCATCCTATGAATGTTCGATGGGGTTTAGCTCTGAGGTCCGTGCCAATCACTCCATGCATTGGATATTCTCTCTCTGAAGAAGCTTCTCCACCAGGTTACCTCGATAACATCGTGCGTTATCACCCATGAAAATGAATGACGGACCTCTACACCCCACCCCACCGCAAATGAGGGCCCAGCACCTCGTCTCTGAACTGCCGAGTAGTAACAGTATCGCCCTCGAAGATGTTTAACTCTGTACGTTCACTAAGCATTATGCCAGCCCACACGAGTACTTCACCACCACCATACTAGTCCCTTTCCGTGATGTTCTGCGGATTATAGCGGGTCCCCTGTTCTCTCCAGACCAGTGTGCGTTGTGAATTACTTTGAGTGTGTATCGCGATTCATCAGAGAGAAAGACTCGGTCCCATGGTCAAATGAAGATGTACCTTACTCCACTGTAAGCGGGCCCACCAGTTTGGTTTAGAGACCAGCTGTATGCAACCGTCCGTATGCAGCTTGCAATGAAACCCGAGGCCCTGATGCTGCTGCTAGCTCTGATGCCAATTACCGGGAAGACATCTCCGATTACGTTGTGTAGTTAGTGTCAGATAAAGGTCCTGCGGAGGAACTGTGATTCATGGGCGTCCTGGTATGGGTCGCCGTCGGATGTCTCCGGTGGTTTGAAACCTACATCACAGCATAGTGATGGCACTTTGATCCACACTCAGCAACTGCACGAGCTCTGTCTGTGTTCGTCCCACTTCCAATTCCTCGATCATCCTCCCCTGCAACACAGTATCCAAATTGCGTCATCGTGGTATGTTTCAGCCCACAGCACTGACTCACACACAAACACTTCTGCACTGCTAATATCTATGTTTTCAGTCAACATTTAGGGCTGAAACAGGTTCCAATTTTTGATCACACTGATCATTTTGGCTGAGGATTTCCCTGGTTTCATCCAAGTCTCACCAGGCGAATGTCGAAATGGCATAATTAAGTTCAAAGTTGCTTTATTTCCTTTTCATTCTCCTACGGACAGAGTAAGATTTCTTGGCAAAAACTAAGTTTGGTCTAAAATCATTTTGTTATAGCGAACTCTTGAGCATTCACTGAGAGTTTTGAATTTCTAATTGGAGCATTATTGACTATTTACCCTAATACTTCTACTCCAGTAACTTCCAGCTAACATTCTAAGTTCAGTTTCACCTGGAAAATCCCAGAATGGTATTTCAACTAACACCCCTACTTTCTCTATCCCTAACCCTGGAAGCGTGGTCGCTGAGGCACATTCCTCCTCAGATGTGAGAAACTTATGCCGTAATTGAAAAAAATAATATAAAAACTCAGAGCTCCTCATCACTTCCTACAGAAGCATACTGTACACTTTAATTATTGAATGAATTTATATTTCTGGGTTTTATTGGCATTTATGGCCTAAGCCTGTCTCAAATATGAATTACTTCGAGGAAAGAAGAGGGAAAAAAGCACCCATGACATGTAAGAAAGCTATCGTTCAGACATTCGCCTGAT
Source organism: Lepisma saccharinum (assembly GCA_022664845.1). Classification (NCBI taxonomy): domain Eukaryota; kingdom Metazoa; phylum Arthropoda; class Insecta; order Zygentoma; family Lepismatidae; genus Lepisma; species Lepisma saccharinum. The sequence continues at coordinate 25,953 of JAGDQP010023186.1, forward strand.
GAGACTGACGCAAAGACCTTGAAAAAACACCATTCAGGATGGTCAGCATGAGCTGCAGAAGTGCCGAATCGTAGGCATCGACCTTTTCCACTACACAATGAGAGCCAGGGTGCACGAAATTCGGTAGAACAAATATGGTTGTTGAAGTTGCTAACAGCGCAAGCAGTTTAACTGTTAACAAGAGGAAAAGTTGGAACTTTATTTCACTTACCACTTCAACAAGAGGTTTGTCACTTGGTCTGTACTGGGTACAAAGTGTTTTCAACAATGTTGTAGTTTCCTCCGGGGCATTTTCGAGAAGAATCCTGCCATACTTCTTCATGTTTTCTTCAGCCTGTAAAAAACAAACAAAAATTGTATTTGTAAAAGTGGATAAGTCAACACGGTATCACTATCAGTGAACTGAACTAAACTTTTTTTTTTAATTTTCATTCCTCTTAAAATATGCCGAATTCGAATTTCACTTTCGTATCCGTTCTCATGTAATAGATGTTTTCTTAACAGCAGCACTGTCTCTCTCTCTCTCTAAAAATAAATTAAAAATGGCTAATTTAAATCTTTATCTCCCCCACAATCATTAAAAATTTCTAAATTTTTAAGTATTATTTCGAACATCACGTATAGAAACAAACTTTTCTTTGATTTTTAGTTTTTCTGCCTGAATTTCCACATATCCCACTATATTTCAATTACAGTGCTTTTTCGTTTCCTTAGTGCTATACGAGTAAACAAAATGACTGAAATGGGGGTCCAACTTATTCTAAACATATTTAGAGCATCACAAAGCTTACACCCAGAATGGAAAACAATAAATAATAAGTTAGATATTAGGAAATAATATTAATTAACTCTTAATGGTTAATATAACAAATAGAAATACAACTTATGCCTACTTACAAATTATATACACTATGAACTGGAAGAATAGTTTTTTTACACTCACGGAATGTGACGTTAGAATTTCGGAAAGGTCTTCTGTCGAATGAAGAGCGATGGTTAAGGGCACTCCTCGCTCCCACCCGCACTTTTTAACATTTTTCAAAATATTTCAAAATCTAAGAGCACTATCAAAAATTTTAGTACATAGAGTGTTGAATTCTTGTAACTGGTTTGCCAAATTTCTTATGTTATTAGTAAATAAGACATGCAATCGTTCAATTGGTTATATCTGTTGTCCTTTATACTTATCTTCGTAGCACAATAGAAAATATATACAAATGTTACGTGAACTTGGACAATTTTATCGTTGCACATTGAATGTCCACCATCTTGCTCACATGATAAAAAGAATGATGAGAAAAAAAGGGTAAAGAAACTGTTAAAGGCGCTCCACTGACCTACTTATAGATGGCAGCACCATTCATACATAATTAAGTTCCTGCTAACCCCTATCGGCCAAAATTCAAATCAACTGAGAGAAGACACATCCATGAGGATTTCCAAACACACAAACCAAAAAGAAAATCATTCAAAAATACACAATAAAAATTAAGCATAGAACACAATAAGAAACATAGAGCACTAGTACTTTCAAATTACTATGAAATCCAATGGGCAGCGATCTCGAGCTCCATAGATGAGTGATACGAATTCAAAGATTATGACGTTATTATTTAATTGAAGCTGCCCATTAGATTTCATAGTAATTTGCAAATATTAGTGCACTATGTTCTCAATTTTTTATAATCCTCTTAAATTTTGAAATATTTTGTCAAAATGTTGGGAGCGAGAAGGTCTCTTAAGCTGGGAGTTCTACTGAACTTCGAGAATGCGCCGTTACTGCAAACGTCTCGTAAGATGCTGCTTCTGTAGATTCTATGTTACAACTTATTACGATTTTCGTTCTCATCACGATCTGAACCATGCTCCGGTTCGCCAATAAAGTAGGTCCTCGTCACTCTACCTGGCCTATATGCTAGTTGATTTACGGGATTCTTCAATAAGCCTGGGCTAATTTAATTTTGTTTCTTCTCTTTTATTATTATGTTGTTCATCAACGACAGATACAAAACTGAAGAATGGAAATGTCACACGTTGTAAATGCAAAAATTTAAATGTTACAAAAGATGAAAAAGGTTCATGAATAAACGTTTGAAAAGAAATATCAATTTTGTACATCATCTTATCATACAATTAAAGTTTATTGGCACTTAGAAAAGACTTAAAACTGTAGCCACTGGCCTCTGGAACACGACTGCGTCGACAAGACGTTAAAAAATGGTACTTAGAACGTTTTTTGAATTTATTTTAAGGCCTTTAGGCAACTATGGCTCAGGCCGTATGGATGATGATGGGATGAATTGGTGGAATGAAGAAAGTAGGAGGAAATGGGAGAACTCCGAGAAAACCCACGCACATGGTGTTTGTCCACCACATGGCATGAGCAAGGATCAATCTGACGACCCCTAGCACCAGAGGTGAGCGCTCTACCAACTCTGAGTCACCGTGCCCCCGGTACTTAGAACGTTTTGAAATCTCCACCCTTCATTTCTTTTTATTATTTAGCATTAATTTACACGAAAAATATATATTTTTGGGTCTGCATTAGAACTACAAATGAATGGCATTGTGATAAATTAGTACAGTCAAACTTTATCTTTTAATTAACTGAATTTTATTTGTGGATTTTAGGCATCTCAGGTTCAGGTTGGGATAAGGTGGAGGAGAGAATCTTGGAAAGTAGTTGGCCAAGGCCTCTTTAGTAGGTACTAGGTACTATCCCAGCATTTGCCTGGTATGACTGAGGAAAAACACTGGAGAAACCTTATTCAAGATGAGCGGCCAATGGGATAGTTTTCAGGACCTTCCGATTGCTAAATCAACGCTCTACCAACTGAGCTACGGCTGCTCCGTAATTTCTTAATTACAATAAGCATTCAAATCTGACTTACAACATAATACAATTTTTATTGAAAGCTCTGGGTTTCTCCTTCAGTTACCAATATCCACCCTGACGAAATCAGAGCTAATGCGTTGAGATGCTTTCATTAAAAGCATAAAACATCTCGACGCTTTCGAGTTTCTAGTTTGTGTTTCTCTCATTTTTTTCCAAAACTCTTTAATTTCTGTGTAAAATCACCTATCTTTCCCTATTCAGTATTTAGAATCTTGTAATTTTATTAGCTTTGAGGAAGCGGTAAGGTAGAAAAACGTGAAACTTGTTAGTTAGACATTGTTTCCAGTCAATAAAGTGCCACCACATGAGAAGATTGCAAGGACAAACAAAAAGTATGTAAAACAGGACTTTAAAATTGATCCGTGCTTACCTCGGATATGTGAGAAACGAGTTTGAAGAGTATTTGATCCCGTTCACTAGACTTTTCAAAATTGACTTAGCAAATATTGTTTAAGAAATGAGATTGCAGAATCTTATAGTCGATAATTCTTTGGGATTCCGTTTTTCCTAATTTTGAGATTGTGTTAAAGACTTATCTGGGTCACTCTAACGATTTCCAACTGTAGTGGTAAACGCTCTTTTTCAAAACTGAAAAAAATCAAACATGAGTAAAAGACGACGACTACCTCCCTTTACTGA
>JAGDQP010023187.1:0-29486 GCA_022664845.1 Lepisma saccharinum
AAAATTAGATTTTTTACTTTGCGGGAAATGTTGCATCTGATCGGAAAATTTTAGAGTTTCGGACGGAAAATTTTCTCTTACAAAACTGACAACCCTGCTGTGTAGTGGGCAATATCATGTTGAGCATTAGTAGGCGTTTTTTCTTAAGTTTACTGAAATTTGCACGATATTTTTGAACCTATTAACGGAGATATGTATATACACAAGGGTAAGGTATTAAGAGTAATTTCGCATGAAAACAGTGAAATACAGTTTGTTGTACACTACATTGCCCTACATGTTCGATGTTGTAGTTCGAAGAGGGTATTACATAATGAATCTAAAAACTCGTCTCTTTAGTATACGTAGGGCGTTCCATTTGCAACCATAAATGGAGTGTTTACAGGTGAAGCCAGTTAAATGGTGATGTACATCGCATACGATGAAAAAAAAAATCTTTATTCGCTATCGCTTACTCGACATACTGTCAGTGATTGTTGTGGCATAACGACGTCGATGTTGAATGGAAATGAATATATCACCATAACGTAAGATTACCATGATTCCAGTTCATGAACCTGTGACTTATTTCCTCTAAAAAAATCACGCCAGACGTCAGCTAAAGTAAAACCAAACTAAAATAACTATGGAGTGGAAACTGTAGGGTTCCTTAGTCTTCAGGGTCTAATTGACAGTGCAGATAGTGCAACTGGGCGTCACGCATAATTTAGTACTACAGTGTTGAGATTTGCAATATTTCTTCTTTCCTTTACCCTAACTTTGCAACTTAAGTCGCTACGACCAAAAATGCGTTTTACCGGTATTTCTTCACTATTTTCACTTGACCACTTCTACCCTGAAAATCGCAATACACCTTTTTTTCATTGCTTTTTCCACTTGGAATTTTCGCAAACGACCTCATATTACCCAAGCATTGAAGAATTTATGTAACTGCTCCACCCAATGCATTTTACAAATTTTAGGTTAGGAAAGAGTGATGTTTAGTTTCGGTCAGCCAACTAATGTGCCACATCTACTCTTCATACCACTCACTACTGTGGAATTTAATATGCGGAAGTGAACTCCAAATAATTGTAACAGGCACTTTTAGTAACACCTAGTGGAAGGCTGCAATCCTAATAACAGTAATAACGGTCGTCATACAACGTTTAAATGGAGGCGCCCTCTCGGGTATAATGAAAAGTACCGAATCTGACCTTTTTAACTTACCTTAATCCTTCCTAACGCAGTTATTACAATAGCTATAATAATGGAAGAGTGTTTTTAACAGTAAAAATGAAGAAAAAATGGAATTTGGCATATTACAACTTCGACTATTATCACTATTACGATAGGACGCTGTTAAATACACATGTAAGTTGATCAACAGATGGTGACATGTGGAGGAGTACTATTTGCGTTACTTCGTGCTATGACACATATTTAACTACAAACACCATGGACATAATGTCGGGAAAGCTAAGACGTGGAATCACTTACTTCATGGTACTTAGGTTAGATTACTGTATTATTTCATTGTAAGCGATGCACGTGACATTTAATACTGACTATGTGCAAGTGACCAGACAATTCCGTAATTTCAATTTTTTCATTCTCATATCACACTTACATGACTAGCTAAAACGTGTTTTTTCCCGCCTTTCAGCACATTGTCCCATAGTACATTTCTTCTGTAAATTTTACATTTTTTGTCTGACTTCAACTGCACTTTGCCCTAAGAAAGTTATTTAATTTCAGTTAAGAATAGTAAACTAAATTTACAGTTTACATAAGGTATGTTATTTATTCCCATCTGCGGCAGCGTATACGAGAAAAATAATTTCTTTATGCAGCTGCACCCTTGACGCACAGAACAATCCAAACCCAACTTCCTACTATTCCACCATTTCGGAAATAACCTAGGAAACAGATACAACTCATACAACTAGTAGTATATCCTTGAATAATGCCGTCTATTGCTGTAATGAAAACATAAAATGTTAAGTAAAAGAGGTCCATATTTGGAAATAGTTAAAGGAACACTTCATTACGTATATTGACTAGTAAAGCATTGTTCTTGTATACTGTGTAAGATTTTGTCTGCAGACCGAGTCGCCGTAGCACAGTGGTAGAGCGTTGGCGGATCCCAGCGGACGACCATCTTGACTGAGTTTTTTTCCAGGCTTTTTCCTCAGTCACCAGACAAATGCCGGGATGGCAGCTTTAACATATGCCCTGGCCGACACCTCGAACCCTTTCCCCTCCCCTATCCCGCCCGGCCTGAGCCTTAGATGCCTAAAGGCTATAAATAAAAATTCAAATTAACCTGCTACCCCCATAGACAACTGGAAACGTTTTGAAATGCCACGTTTTGCATCCCTATGGCCCCATGAATCTTCCTAAAACGCGTACAAAATACAAACAACTGGGCATAATGTGCAAGGGCTCATCTAATCGTACAAAGATCAATACATTATCGTTTCTTCGTACAAATGATAGGGAAAGCAATTTGAACCTTTGTACAAAGTGTGTAAAGTCTCTGCTACTCCTTTAAGATCGTCTCCGTAACTATACCCTCATCAGTAGTCTTCCTCCTGTTGTTAAAGTTGAGATGCTGAAATGTTCCTTGTTTATAGGAAGAAGTTCATTTCAAGTACTGATATTTACAAGGAGCTGTCGGAAGCGTGCTGAAGTGTAAAATGACATGCTGTTAATGTCATGACCTTGTATCTGCATTCCAAAACTGCTGCCATCGTCGGGATTGAGCATGGTAAAAATAGTGAAACGCACCTCAAAGGGACACGTACATGCGAACCGTACAGAACACAAAACTTTCAGTCAGCACTCTTACGGCTGTCTCAAAATTTGAAACATGTCGCCATTCAGAGAAGCACCTCGCCACAGAAGAGCTCATAAAACTATAGTGCATATATTAAAGAGTATGTATTACTCGTAGAGAAAGCGAAGGCAGGTCGCATCCCAATACTGCCTTGCTTCAATAAAAAAGATAGTTCAAAACCATTAAAAGCTAGTCGTCAACACTCCAAGGACACATGAGAAAAGTCGGAAAAGAAGTGCCAGGACGGAGAAAGTTGGCAACAGCAGAAGGCGAAAACACAAGAAAAAAAAAAAGCGGAATGAAGGTGGAGGCTCGAGCAAGATGAACATGCAAGAAGGATAAAGTCCTTAACAACAACATCTACACAAGCATGGATAGAACACACATGCAATAGCGAATCGTACTTACACAAGAGAGAAAAAAGTCCACTGTAGACTCTTCTGAACATCATCGCAATTCAGCATTGACAGAGCCAGGGTTCATGAAAGCAATGCAGAAAGAGGAAAGGAGAAAACTTCAAAGTAGCACGCCCTTAAACACAATCGCAGAAGTGTAGAGAAGGTTAAAATAATTGAAAACTCAATCACAGTAGACTATCATAACACAGTTACTGTTCGAGATACTCCCATCAGTTATCAAACAGTCCGACTATCCTTAAGCGCTTTTCACCTCATGCCTTACCACTCACTTCGCCTACACCTAACTCAATAGAACACTAAGAAATTAAAAAAACCGAACTAATATTCGCCGAATATGTCCCGAGGCAGAGTGTCTGTGTATTCTCCGAAATTATTTTTTCTTGTACCAACTCCGAAATAGGTGATCTAGTGGAAAGACTCTGTGTATAAAGCGCATCCATATGTTCTGCTTTTGACTAAGGATATGAACAGGTGATCTGTGACGAATAAACATTTGCTGTTGATGGTTTTCTGTATCCTGAAGTGATGAACTTGCCTTGTCTTGTTATTTTAAGGTTCAAGAAGTTGATGGATCAGTTTTCTTCATTTTCTATTGGTACTTGTATGTTACACATTCTTCAAAATGTAAAAGATTCTATTAAGTTATTCCTCTGTATTACTAATCTATGAATTTGTATAAGTTGTAGGCCTAAGTAAACAAATGTTTTATTTAATGTTCGATTTCTTTGTGGACACATTTCTTACAAGCATCAGTTTGCTAAAGTTATATCTTTTTGCTATTAATGAATTTTTCCTTTTTTTTTTTTCATGTGCTGTGCTACGTGGTAAACAGTGGGATATTTCCGTATTTCGTGACAAAAGCTACAAATTAAACATGAAATTATTAGAAGGTCTAGATGAACTTTGAGAACACCTGGAGGAAGAAGTATTACCAGAATGGTGAAGGAACCTGTAGATAATGGCGACGTCGAAAATACGTCAGATTCATCGAAAGAGACTGACAAAACCTCAGAAGGAAATATCGAAGTGTGTAATGGAGAAGAAAGCATTGATGTGTGTGACGGTAATGAAGGAGAAAGAATGTCGGATTCTGCGAACAGAAATGGCAGTTCGCCAAAAAGTAGTGTTGAAGCATCGCAGGAGAATGAAGTCGGTTCGTCTGAATCCAGTACTAATAACGCAGTGTGTGACGTTGTGATAGATTCTATGTTACCAGTAAGTAATGGGAATACCGAAGAAGCACCAGCAACAGCAGATTCTGGTTTGTCAGTAGTCGCCGAAAGTGTTGAAGATCAGTCCTCTAAAGAAGGAAGTGATACTATGGATCAGATACCTAAAGAATCAGGAGAAAACCTAGATGACGTACCAAAAGAAGGTGGTGATGAAGCTGTTATTATTACTCCTGAAATTGCTTTGGTGGATAGTATAAAAGTTGAAGTGAAAATCGAAGATGAAGAAGTTCCAACTGTATCTAGCGTGGATCCCGAATTAGAGGATTTTCTGCCACTCAGGTTAGTGTTTTGTCGTACTACCTTGTACGTTTGCAAAAATCGGGTATTGGTCAGTTGCGCTTCCCACCGTTGAAAAAGGTCCTTTGCACTGGACATACCACTAATCCGACAGGTCAGTTGCACTACAGAACGTATTTCGTGTTTGTATCAAAACAGTAACAAGGAAAAGCACTACTAATCTTGTTTCTAACTACATTAAAGGGAGCTGAATTGTGTTAGGTAACTTTTAGCTTGACAGTGAAATAACATGCCCTCCTAAATGCGTAGGTCGGTCATGATAAGAGATTACTTTAATCTTTTTATTCACGTGTAGTAGCTTTGCTTTCCGATTTCACCTTGTTTCGATCTGTCTTTAATTTTGCACTGATGGAAATTCAAACATTTCTGTACGGATAATTTGCTTTTCTCGTTGTACACTCTACATCGTCACAGTATCATCCCCATTACGTTAAAGCTTGTAGGATACAAAACTAGTCAGTACTCAGTAGCTGGAGAATCGATGTGCGCTTGGACTAAGCGAGTTTTCACCCTTGCAGTGCACATGATGTGTTTGATAAGTATGGTTCCATTTGCGAAATCAAAATTTGTGCCAGATACGATGACTTTAAATTGATTGATTTTAAACACAGTGCCATTTGCGACTTAAAGGAAAAACAGTTATGTTGTATTTGTGAGATAAATTGGCATCACTGAAGCTGATTGGGTAGAACGAGTATTGTAAATTGATAAACAAGGCAATTTGATTGAAGAAAACTGTATACCTTTGTTAGCCATCTTTCAATCCAGCGACGAGTTAAAATTCAACTTGCGACGTGTAAATTCTTACAGCAACCGAAAGCACTTCTAACACAATGAGCTCCGCTGAAAACTGAGATTTGTGTTTACCCTGGCTGTCAACCAAGTGGGAAGAGAAGGAGTGAGTCATGCCTGGCTTGCACAACTTGATAAGGTGAAATTCCACCGTCTGAAAAGACAATGCGATTTAAAAGGGCTGGATTTCTAGTGTTTGGACAGAAGCCAAATGAGGACTGAGAACAGCTGTGAAAACCAGTTTGCGGAACCTGAGTAATGCACCATCAGACGCAAAGAGGGGGGTTGAATTGACCTGCATACTTAGCTTGCAGCTGTGAACAAAAGAAAGTTGATTTCGTGTTATTTTATTTTAATGCCGTTTACGTTTCTTAACAGAGGAGAAACTTTGTGTTCATGTGAAAACATTCCACAACAAAAAGCTGACCACATGTAAGTCATTGTTTTAAATTTAACAGAGGTTTATTTTTATTATAACATCTATATAAGGAGGTCTTTGTCAAAACCATGCGCGAAGATTAATCCTTGCCAAACTTCTCTGGAACCACTAGCGCCACTCAGTTTAACTGTTTTTATCTCATCTGATTAGCTCTGACCTCATCGGTAGGGGTTCAAATCGCTTTCGTCTTAGACAGTATTTCACTATAGGAGAAAGGAGTCACTAGGTACCAAACATGGACCGTAAGATAGATGAGTAAACAGCTTCATAAGAAGTACCATAGAGATACAATAGTGACACTGAACGGCTTGGTTTCGGTGGAAGAAGATACCCCTCTTGCGGTTCCTGGTCGCATTTTCTTTATCTATTTTTGTTCTGGATCGAAAATATTTTTGTTCCATTGTGCAGTGATTGTCCATCTTTTTCGAACAGAACAGTTGTAATGTAACTGCTCGTTGTGATCAAACTCTATTTGCTTGCCAATGCTTGATGATCTTTTGTCTTCGACAGGCGGATTGTTGTTAGGAAAGTCACAGAGGTTTTGTTTAGGTTTGTTGAGATGCATATATGTCACGTCAGCTATCAGAAATACAATGAGATTCACCTTCGTTTAATATCAACTGCATTTCCTTTCACTCCTAACCTTTTTCTGGCGTTCCGTGAGATTGTGTTGCACACAACGAGCTGGAATTCTTTCACACGAATTGTTGATAAATCTGGCGATCTAATCTTTAGACCCTCTTCAGTGTCTTTATGTAGTACGTGAAGATCATTGTATACAATTTCCTCGACATGTGATTTCTTTAGTCCTTGTTGTGAAGCTTCATCCAATTGTTTCTTCATCTTGAAGTGAAGTTCAGTCCCCCAACGGCCTCGAGGTGACCCAGAAGTTACCACCTTCGCTTTTTGTGTGCGTAGTCACGGTTCAATTCATATCGGACTCCGTTGAATGGAGGAGTGGTTCGGAGCCTACTTGACCAGAAACTGTAATCACGTTCGTAGAAGCTCATCAGTTCGTTTAGACTGTTAATAATAATTGAATTCATCAATCCCTCAAGATCTGCGAACTAGTTAAACACAGTATCACGGAAGGAACTGGGATTCTCAGAGGCCTTTGCCAGCGGCTCTTATTTTTAACTCGTAGAAAAAAATGTTCTCTTTCCGCTTCCTTTTTACAAATTGAATAACGTAAAAAATCGAGTAGTTCAAGAATCCACCAGGGAGTCACCAGTTACTTGACAGGTGGTGTTAATCGTCCATAAATGATTCTACTAAATAACATGTATTTTCCAAGCCCAGGACCTACCATGTCCTCTTGTCTCAAAACTTTCCTAGTGACTTGTTAACATTTTTATGCTATAATGAAATATACAGATGAAATGGAAGGTAGTCCAGGAGTGAGATGTCATAAAAATTGTAGATGAAGTGATATTACAAAGGTTGTTTTCCAAAATAGTCCGTAAATATCGTTTTCCTGGAACAATATTTGTAATGTACTTGTCGATTTATGAAGGTAATTGATTTACTTCACATAGTTAACAACTGTAGGAACTGATTCATAAAAAGAAGATCCACTTCCTGATTAAAAAGCAGCACTACAGTAGTCAGGGATTTCAAATAGATTAAACTAGTCTAAATTTTTCTTTTACTTCAGACCAGCCGAGTAAGATTTGTATTTGGTTTGCAATATTCATAGTTCTCTATAGTAGAGCTGATATCTGAGAATATTTCTTCTAATGTACGAGAAAAGCGTTATGGGATTATTTCATTAATCAATAGTTTGACGATCTAGTTGGAATTGGCATGAGCAGGATCGAATTACCAACTCTGTGGAAGGATGGTATCAGAAGTGAAATAGTGTAATCAGGAAGAGGAAATCAACATCCTTTTTATCCATGCACTGGAAAAGAAAGCGTTGGGTCTTGAAATTTTGAGGAATATATCTAAAGCAAAGGAAACGCCGGGATTTCTCTAAGCTGGATGATTACGATTTGGGATTTTGAGTATCTTTAAAAAATACGAAAATAGTAAAGAGTTTATGTGCATAGCGTTTGTGAAGTTTAAGTTTAGAAGTTATGATAGTATTGAAGAAAATATAACAAAAGGAAAACGTAACTTACAGGGGCGTTTCATGTGTACTGGCATTTTTCACTGACTTGATAGGTCACACAACAGTATTTACAGGTGCTGGAGCACTGAACATATTGGAGAGAAGTTAGTTGATTAATGATATGTCCTAACTTTGTACGATATGGGGTGGAAGAATTTTACTTGAAAGCGAGAGGTCTTCATCAGTTATTCTGAGGTAATAGATATTGTTTTTCTTTGTTCTTGTTTTTAGGTTTTTAAGTATACTTGATGTTTGGAGTTTCCATAGAGATACGTAGAAGAGTGCTCGCTGTGGGACGAGAGAATTTTGAAGGATAGAGCACTGGTTGGTTAAGTTTCCAGAAATAGATGGTTTCTGCGTGAATCTACATGAATGTACGAAGATGTTAATTCTGTTAAAATAACCTAAGTGACATGTATGAAAAGTGACTGATTTTAAGACTATCTTCAGATAATAGGACAGACAACCTGAAGTCTCCCGATGATTGTGTATATCTTATTTAATAAAATATTTCAATACTACATAAGCAATTGAGCTAATTGGGATTAGGTTAGGTGGTTTGTATTTTGTTAATTGATCGACACAGCTGGAGTAATTGTAATATCTATAGTATTGGCACATCACGCATCATTGACGTAGCGTGTCTGCCTGAGTTGTATTTTGTTCAACATGAATTTACAGCAAGTAATAAGCGAGACTTTCTGCTGTTTCGTGAAGGAATAAAGTGATCGACTACTGGAGGTCGTGCATATATATCAATGATTGAACTTCCATTGAATAACTTTTAAGGACATCAGCGTTGTTCATGTTTAAATAATGACGATATATCTAAACAGCTACGATTAATTCTATACTTTGATTTTCATTTCATTGACTTCTCATTACAGTGTCAGTCATAGGTCTGAAACAAAGTGTGAATGGGAGTTACTTCAGATATGTTTAGAGAAGAAAAATTCACTTTATTAAGCTTGTGCCAAATTTTCTTCTCGAAAGAAAGAACATCAAAAATGGCACAGTGTTGAATCAAGCAATTATTATTCTTCGCAAATGGCACTATCGCAACTAGCACGCAACCCTTTGGAAAGATATGATGTATAAGGGGAATGCAACTGACTTATGCCCTATAAATAGATAATGTTTCTAGTATTAAGTGACAACGAAATACACTCAGAATTAGCAATACTTTTTTTTTTATTTCTCGATGTGTTTAGCATATATTCTGTCATGCATTACTTCGATTTTATTAATCACTGAGCAAGTCTGAAAATTAATTGTGCACAAAAAAGACACTATTAGTCGCTTTTTTTTTTACTTTTATTTATTTTTTCTGCGTGTGTGTGTGCACACAATTATTTTTAGTCCATGACTAAAATTTATGTTCAAGTAACAAGTGTGTTTATTATGTAATGAAACCCAAAATGGTCTCAAAACGCAAAATCTTATCATGCTTCGAAAAATAACTAAATTTCGAGTTTCCGCGGAAAAACAACTACGGTGTACTTCATATCTGTGCAATCCAAAATTAATGCGTTCAAATGTAACAATTCTAGCTTTACGTATTCAGTTTTAGTTAACAGTTGTTCCACTAACTGAACAAAATTAAAACTAATCATTCAAAGACATTTTCATGTACTGCGTGTTAATAGGAATTTACAACGATACATTCTCCCCCCCCCCCCCTTCCCTAAAAAAATTAGAAGTCACTAAATGTTCAGGTGATATCGCTGTTGATATTTTATTCTGTTGCATACATCATTTGTAATGTTTCGTGTTCTCAAGTTTCTTTTTTATTCGACTCCTCTTATCTGCTTTAGATGTATGTAGGCGGTGCGGTTTTAAAAGATCTCGTCAGGATGGATAAATGCAGTGTTCCGTAAAAACTCCGGTAAACTTTATAAAGTGGCTTCGTAAGATAAGAAAAATCTACAGAATGTTTCGGAAATATTGTCCATAAATTGAAGGGTAACAGTAAAGAGTTCCCTTTAAAAAGAAATCGGAACATGGTCACCATTGACGTTAGCAAGACGTGTCGGTTTAGAAAATCACTGGGAAAGTTGTACCCAGTACATCTATTTGAGTAGCTATGCTGAAGAATGCAGCTTAAGCGCGGATTTCTTTGCTTTCCTATTGCACAGTATGAATCCTTTGACAGTGAAATTGTCACGTTGGGAAACTCGTCTGTGCGCTCTCCCTCAATCATAAACTTGGTTCAGATAGATTTGTTGGGTACAGCTTTGATTTGGATTTGCTAAACTCACACGTCTTGCGTCATTAATTGTGTAGATATGCCGTAATTTGTGACGATGTCACTGTATATTTGGGCGACTTTGTTTTAGAATTAAAAGGAACTCTTTTTTTTTTGAGAGGGGGGGGGGAATTCACGCTTCAGTTTATGGTCAACATTTTTAAACAGTGTTCAGCATTCTGGAAAATCGAAAAAAAAAAAAAAACTGGATAAGTCCGAGAATTTAGTTGGTCAGGAAATTTTCTTTAAATGAGATAGAAGTTGTAAGATTTTCCCATCGTCTGCCGAATTTTTGTATGTTTCTGCTTTCGGAGAGAAGCGGAGAAGGGTTTCGCACATGCTTGCAGGAATTATTGTTCAATTATTACTATTGTTCATCGGTCACCCCTTACTGTTAACCTAACAAAAGCTATTTTATGCCTTGACCCTGCTATTATTCTTATTTTTCTATCCTTTCCCTTAAATGTGTGTAGAGACGACAGTCGGGAAAAATATGATTTTAGTCTGGAAAACCGAGAAATGTCAGGGAGTTTTTTTTTTTTTTTGTTACTCCCCCCTGGACACACTGTTAGACACCTGTATATTATTTTTATTTCTTTTAAACCTAGCCGCTTTTACACCCTTCGTAGGTTATACAGAATGGAACGTAGATTTGCTTCCCAAAAATGAGTTTGCCCAATCAGCAGCACGATGGTGCGGATTGCATAAATTCCACTTGATAATGGAGATTTTCAAATGTAATACGATGGGCATGGATAAATGTCCATGCGATTAACTGAAAATCTTAAAAAATGTATTTCGAAAGTGAAATGTGAAATCCTAGCCAGACCAAAGGTACAGCGGGTTTTACGTACTACGCAACGAAGGGACGTATTTTAATTTTTATCGATACTTTATTTTCGTATAATTTTATACTTCTTGTTATGTTATGTTATTTTTATGTGAATATGTAGGTCTGCTTTTGTCAATCTGCCGGATTTGTCTGTCACCTTTTCTTCAATTCCCGATGAAACACAAAATATGAGGGTAAGTTGATAAGTTCTCAGCCTCACTAAGAAAACAAAGTAGATAGCAAGAATTGCGTGGTGGTTTTATTCAACATACTCCCCTTTTAGCGCAATACACTTTTCACATCGCTGCTGCAATGCCTGCAGGCCAGACAAATAGAAGTCGGAAGATTGCTCTGCAAACCAGGCCTCTGTTCGAGAAATGACGTCATCGGCACCATCGAAATGCGTTCCCTTGAGAACCATTTTCAATCTAGGAAACAGATAATAGTCCGATGGAACCAAATCCGGTGAGTAAGGTGGGATACTCAAGTATCTGGAACCGTAGGTCCTCCAATTTTTCCAATGTCAGACGTGCCTTGTGTGAGGGCCCATTGTCTTGGAGTAAGATTACCCCTTTTGAAAGCTTTCCACGTTCAAAAGTTTCGGAATCCATTTTGCGCGACCTTCCTCATACCCAAGTCTTCGTGAATAACCTTTCACAACCGTTCATGACTAATGCCCAATTCGTCTTCTGTCCGTTTGAGTGGGATTCGGCGATTGTCGAGAATCATCCGGTGAGGGCGTTAATCATCTCGGGAGAGGTCACAGAAATTGGTCTGCCGGACCCAGGCTCATCCTCCAGCCCAAACTGTCCACGTTTGAAATTCGCTGCCCATTTCTTCACAGTGGCATACGACGGTGCCTTGTCCCCCAATGTCGTGACAAGGTCGTTGTGAATCTCCTTCGGTGAGAGCCCCTTTAGGAAGAGGTACTTGATGAACGCATGATGTTCAAATTTACTAATTTTTGGAACCTGGGCTGCCATCCTCACTTTGGACCTGAAAAAAAAAGAAAAAAGAAAAAGAAAGTTCAAATTAGTTCATCCGAACAGAAATTTGCATATAAGCTTCATAAACGTATATAACATTTATGTATTGCTGGGTTCGAACCTAGGTAGGCTGAGAATTTATCAACCTACCCTCGTATAGTATCTGTAAAACTTTAAAATGATAACATTTGAAATGGAAGCGCGAGATGTTTAGTTCTAAAATGCAATGAACTCAGAACTGTGCCTATGAGTAGGCTCTACCTGCAAAAGCGGTATAATTATGAAATTCTAAAATAAAAGCACGAAATTTTTAATTTTGAAAGGCGAGAAACCTATAAGTCGATTCAGTCTCAAAATAGTATTGGTGGGGCGTTATTCATAAACATTTTTTTCGCTTGTTTGTTAACAAAAGTACTCTCAATGTGTTGATTGACCTTGACAAAGTTGGAAAATATTTCATTGTGTTGATTGACCGTGACAAAGTTGGAAAATATATCAAAATATTTACGTAAAAATTCTATTCTTACCGCCATTTTTCGTAGATGTGGTTCTTCACCCGTGTTTTGAATATTACTGACTTTCCTTCATCCACATATTTTATTTTAAGTTAGTATTAGAAAGGATAAACTTGGCAAGTTAGTATTAGAAAGGATAAACTTGGCCTGTTGGGTTGCACCGGTGGAAATTTGGATCATGTATGTACCGTATTTTATTATTGTTAGCGTTGCTGTATTTCAGAAATGGTTTTCTGGAACGCTGCGGTAAACTGAAATTACTATCTTCTAAGTGTTGAACGTTGAACGCCATTTGCGCGAGAGACTATACTGCATGTATAAACTACTTACTTCTTTCATAGTCCCTGGCTACTTGTACTAATGTCTTCGTCTTGTCGGCTAAACAATCGGCCATGTAGATAAATGGGATAGAATTAAGAAAAGGAAAGACAAGAACCTGGATGTTCGTACATCGTCATCCTGGAAAGCTGTGATTACGCGGAATTACATAGAAATTTATACTGGTAAAAATAGTCGCTATGGTTATGAATGGTGGTCTTGTGAGGTTAAGACAATGTTGTCAGGTAGAGAGAAATTTCCTGGAAAACGGGAAAATTGGGCGAAAAAAGGGAAATTTTGTTGCATCTTTTTGATACATTTTTTTAAAAAAATTCTCTTTAGTTTTGAAGAAAACTTAGAATCCGGGAAATTTTTCAGTATTTTGAGAGCAATATTGCGATGGGAACCTGACAGCACTGGGTTATGAAGGGTATCACCTATAATATAATTTTTTTATATTCTAAAATTTTCCCAGTGATGATACCTTCATTCGTTTAAAAGTGTTCAACATAAGTTACCAATAGAAGCTCACCAGCTCGTTTAGGACGTTAATTTCAATTCACTCACTCTTTTTTTTTTAAAAAAAAAAGTAATGCTTGAACGCATGGAATAATGGAAACAAAGCTAAATAAAAATAACATTATTGTTATTATTATTAAGAAATTCAACATACATAGTGTAAAACTATTTGTTACATTATTATAGAGTACCTTCTTACAAACCGGAACCATAATCCACTAAAAAGTCCTGGAAAAGTCAGGGAATTTCACTAAAATGTCTGAAAACCTGGAAGAGTCAGGGAATTTGATAGCTTATTGTTTGAAGTTCATTTAGCTACAGCAGGCATTTAATGTTAGATCGTTTTTGAAATTACTTGGAGGTTAATCTGCTAACCATGAAGCAATTTATGAAAATAATACAGTGAAATATTTTGATGTATCTTTATTTTCATACAACTATGATCTTTATTTTCCCATGGAATTATGATATATATACAAAATGGGGTGCCTGGAAAAGTCAGGGAATTTGATCTTGGCAAATGAGTGGGAACCCTGCTATTATTCATACCTTGACGACGACGTGTGAGAACTAATAGAAGTAGGTTGAGGAGTGAAACGGGGATGTTATCTCTTGCCAGCTTCATTTAATATATATCAGGAGGAGGGGGTAAAGAAATTTCTCGATACCGGAGGAGGAGTTATTGTCCAGGGAAGGAAAAATCAAATCCATTAGGTTTGCAGATGATGTAGTTCTTGCTGAGAATGATACATCACTTAACAAGTGCATAGAAGCTGTGAGAATGACGGAATGAAAATATACGTAGAGAAAGTTGAAAGAAACGGAACCACAGCAAACATCAAAACTGGAGGAGAAAAGAAATGTGTCTGGGAAGTATTATAAATGAGGAAAAGAAATAAAGGGCGAGAATAGCAGTGGCGAAGTAGCCATTCGCTAACAAGAATATCGTCTGTGGACCAATGAACGAAGACTGTGGACCAATGATTGGATAAATGTTTGTATGGAGTATTGTGCTTCATTAAACCAAAACTGGTTTCGACAATAGAATGAAGAAAAGGAATTGGAAGCTTTCGAAATGTGTACTTGAAGAAAAATGAAAATCAGCTGGGCATATAAGATATATAATGAGGAAGTTCTGAAGAGAGTAGGTGAGAGAGAAACATTAAGGAAGAGAAAAGGAAACTGGTTAGGACAATGATCGTACAGAGATTTTGTACTAAGGCATGCAGTTGAAGTTTGAGGGGAAAAGGAGGAAGACAAATTCAGCTCCTTAACAGTATGAAAAGGAAGATCAATTGTATGGTGAGATAGAAAGCAAAGCTCAAGATGGGATGAATAGAGGGCTTAACTTGCCTTGAAGGACCTGCCGCTGTCGGTACAACACTTATGAAGATAATGATGATATATGTTCCCAATCATAAGTTATTTATCTGTAGCTAAACGCGACAGCCATTACATTGTGCGATTCGCGTCAACCTCTGTACCTACTTCAGATATACTGTTTTCCTGTTTACATGTAACATTCAAACTTTCTCAGTCCTCTCCCATCATACTTACTTCAGCTTCTGTGTTCTTCTATTTACTAGAATTTTCACTCACTGGTCAGCTTGTATCGCTGGTCTTCACCAACTATACTGGAGGTAATTGAACGCCTTGCAACATTATCATGTGCCAATTCTGTTCCAATTGTAGTAATTGGTTTCTGAACTTGGCGACTGTTCGTATGTCCTGATAACGTATTCAGTTGTTCGATCGACTGCTTCAAATATGGTTTGTTTTAACCATTCAACTTCTATCTTGCTTAGAGACATTCTATATTCAAAAAATCTTGTTCCTCCGTTGGACTTACCTGTTGTTTAAATGTCGCGTTAGTAACTTCCGGTGGTACATAAAAGTGTATGTCAAACATTTTTGAGATTAGAGCAAAACAAACATATTCTTTATATACAAAATTTTAATCCATTCGCTGTGCGTTTATACATTAAGAGCAAAATCCGTGACAGTTTTATGCAGAAGTTAATTAAAAAGGCTGACAAGGCTTATACACTTGATTTTATTGTAAAAGCACACAGTAAGCGTTACAGTTTCTGTGTTCTATCAACATTTTCTTGAGACGAAACACTAAACAACGCTATCAGTTTATAATAAGCACCAGAAGGCCAATAAATTCTTTCTACATATTCCGCCAATCACGTCCCAGAGATCGTTTACTTTCCGAAACTTAAACAAATTTCAACAAATCACAGATCGTCGCCTACAATTCCTGCCCCCTAGTCATCTAGAACGCTATATCAATCCTGTAACAGAGATACTACTTAAAAATTAAACTGATTCGAGGCGCAAAAAGTATTTAAATAAATAATAAAAAAATAAATGATTAAATAAATAACAAAGGAATCTTAACAAATATAAAAACGTTTCTCAATAGTCCTTATTTTCTCGAATACACTCCCCTCTCTTCTCTGCTAGTATTTCTTCCCATTACTCATTTATACTCAACCCACCATTCCAGTTTATTGCTTTATCTCCCGTTTCTTTGATTCTCTTCGCTTCTTTCCACTTTCTAATTGCCATCGTTTCCTCTAGTTCTAGTATCCCTGCCCCTTCGCAGTCTATCTAATGCATCTCTTCCTGGACATGTTTGTAAATAGCGTTTTTTGTCCCTTTTTAGCCTGACGTCGTCCTTATGTTGTTTAAGCCTCACCACGGCCTGAGCCAAAGTTGCCTAAAGTCCTTAAATGAAATTTTAAAAAAATAAGCCTCTCTTTTTCGTCTCTCCTCTATACACAGCCTCACAGTTCATAACATAATCCTGTACACCATTCCTCTTTGTTCTTCCACCTTTATAGAACATATTTCCTTGTTTCTTACCAAGACCCTCTTCCCTCCTTTCCTGTACAGTTCCACTTCTACCTTTCCCAACAGCCGCTTAATTTTCTCGGTCCCCCCCCCCCCCCTTCATTTCCAAACCAACTTTTCTTTCTGTGCTATTTTCTCTTCCTGATCATTCTGTCATCCTCACTATATCCATTCTCCTTTAACTGTTCCCAAAACCTTTCCACATCTCTCTTTCTCTGATCTTCGGTATTAATCTTCTTTATTCTCTCTTCCATGTTCCTTATAAAACTTTCTTTGGTCTCTTCATCAACGTCACTCCTCCTGTGACACAAAATTCTTGCTGCATATTTCTTCTGAAACCAAGAAGTTACAAATCTGCCGTTTTTCATTTTCTCAGTTCTTTCCAAGAAATTTTATTTTGTTTTCCTCCATTCCTCTTTCCAAAAACACCTCTTTGCCGTTATCATTAAGCTCCCTAATGAACAGATCCAGTGTTCTTCTCGAGCCTTTCCATATACTGACTGTACCAAGACAGTCATGTACGTACCTGCACGGCAATAGCAGTCTGTACTTCCTTTTTTCCTTTACCATCTTTTCCCAATCATTCATAACCAAATGTGCTATCATTGGGCTTATACTGAGGCCTTCTTTCGCACGCACTATCCATTGTCCCGTACCACTTTTAGTCTTCTGCACTCATCACCTTCTGTAACTTTCCGTTCCATTTCTTTGTTCACTATACGCAATATTGCCTCCCGTCGTATAGACTTGGAAACATGCTTTTCACATCAACACTGAACATCACCGTACTTTCCCTCTTCCCTAATTCCTCTATTAACATCATCACCTCAGCTGAATTCATCACTCTTCTATCTTCTTGACCTTCTCTTATCGTTTCCGCTACTCTCTTAACTTTCTTTTCCGACCTTTGTAGCATGTTGCTCCTACAGTGTAGGACAGGCCTCAGCTTCACCTCCTTCTTATGAATCTTCGGGAAACATTTCATCTTCGGTAATCAGCCTTCTTGGTCTATAAACTTCTTGAATCCTCTCTCTTTGCAATCTTCCACTATACTCTTTCGTATCTCTTCTTCATCATCTTTTTCTCCCATTTCTTCATATCCACAATCATTTAGTGCCTCCAGTTTTCTCTCATATAATTGTTTATCCATCGCTACCACCTTTGTCTGCTTGTTTTGTTACAATGTCTTTCCTCTTGTAATGCTTATCATGCCTTTCCTTTCCTTTTCAGTAATGTTGGGTCTGTTTCTTCTAGGTGCGTTCATAACCAACGCGGCCACTTTCTTGTCCTCTTCCTTACCTCCTTATCTTTAATCTCCATCAGGGTTTCCTCTATCCCATAGATCATCTCTTCTATATATCCACCTGCTTCTTTGCCACTTTAAACTTGGATCCTAAACTTAGAAATTCTTCTTCCTCCTCCTTTATCTTAGTTTCACCGAACACTTCTACTCTTCTTCTACAGTCCCCTTGCCTTCTTTCTTCCTCCTTCCAACTTTTCTAGCGCTATCGTAGTTATCTCCCTGGTTAAAACATTCAAACCGTCTTCTTCTTAAGCTTCTTATTCAGTTTTCTAAGCGTAACTGTCTCTTCTTTTGTCTTCCCGATCCCTTGCATGTAAGTTCTTTCTACAACTTCATTAACAGTTTAAGCCGCCACCTTGCATTACACACTACACCTTTCTTTTGCACTACTAGTTCTTTCGGCGTCACTCCGTCTTCGAAGCACTTCCTCAAAATGATTTTGTTAGTCCTGTGGACTCTTTAATGCCATTGGGACAATTATTGAATTTATTTTCGTCAAAGGCTAAGCGAATGATCTTGATGATGTAATTTATAGTAGTCATTTTCCTCAAAACAACGCAATGGTTTTCCTGGGGAAGCGAATCAAATTTGCATTGTCCGTTATAATTGAAATGGGTAATTTGTGCATGGAGTTGAACTTATTGAATTCTGGTTCTGATCACGATATTTTTACATACTTTTTTTTTAAAATTCACAATGGTTCATCGTGTCCTCAAATCTTGCAACGTTAATTTAACTCATTTCCCGATGATGAAATTTTGCACAGCTTCTTAAGTCGGGTACCAGTACAATATTCCATTGTTACTTTCATATATTTTAAAAGCATATTTAAGTATGAACTTCTTTATCCTAAAATAAATACTAGCGTGCAACGATGTTGCGTTTAGCTGGTTGCAGAACACTTTAGGATTTGGATGACAACCGATCAGCTTAGTATCCGAACACCAAAATAACTAAAAAAATGATTTAAGTATATTTTGAAAAAGTGTTATTATTATTATTTTTTTAAACTACATTTATGTTTAGTTTACCGGCTGTGTACTTAGAAAAATATCATTTCACTGTGAATTGCTTGGTCTGAGCAAATGTCGCTTTGGAACCAGACCTGCTACCCTCGTCATTCGTTATTCTTTTGTGTCCTGCTAAAAAAATGTGTTAAATGGGGTACGTTTGCTTTAACCGAACTTTTAGGATCATATTTTGGAAGTGACCAGCATTTTTCAGAACATACAGAAAAGTGTATCAGTAATGATTCCCTCCCTCATTCCTTTTTCAGTATTGCTCTCCAGATAATTCAGAGTAACAGGATTGTTATTATAAACTACTTCCTACTGATACCCCCAAAATATTGCTGTGATTTGAATCGTTGATAACAGATACTTTTTTTTTTTTTTTTGTCTCCAATGGCCTCCACTCTTGCATTACTCTAACTCTGTGTGCTCGAGACTTCAACTTTAGAAGTCTCCACAAGAGTAACCCAGAAACGCGCGAAAATCGCATTTGCTAACTCAGTAAAAAATGACTGTCTTTTTACTACTTTCGAAAGGCCATACAGTCAGGTAATGATATGTTAACTCATAGTAAAGTGGCCAGCTTGATCTAATGTATCTCATTCCACAATAAATCGTTAAAACTAAGAGTTCGGGAATTTTAGACAGGGTAAAATTACTGTCTTCGAATGTGCCGTTAAGGATATTTATTCAGTAAATGAATCGTTCCATATGACGGATGTGATATTTAGACCAATGTATACCCTTTATTCACATTTTGTTTTCAGCACACTTACATACAGTGCCATACCGCGCAGGTGAACCTCAGGTGCAATTTTCTTAGTAGGATTTAATAAAGCAAAAGATTATTTAATGTAATACAAAAGAAGAAGAAAAGAATTTAGGTAAAGAAAAGCTGCTCCAAACTAGAAACTAAAACACAGCTTAAGTATTGACATTTTTCGCGCCGCTCGGAAGATTAAAATTTCAAATTATCACTATACATACTGATAGCGTAGTAGTCTTCAGTTGCGATGATGTTTTATTCGTTAATTTCACGAAGCATCTTCAAATGTTGAAAACTTGTGTTTAAATAAATATATATATATATATATGTGTGTGTAAGAGCTCCTGCGTAGCCTAGTCGGTAGCGCGCTCGACTTCAGTGCGAGCGGCCCCAGGTTCGATTCCCGGTGGGGCTCAAAAATTTCGGTGTTGACCCAGCATCGTGAGGACAATTGGGGAGCTGCTGTGAATAAAAGAAGCTTCGGCTCTCCTCTCCCAACCCGTCTGGTCAGCGTGGGAGCAGTAGACCAACTCCTCCCTTCGGGGAG
Source organism: Lepisma saccharinum (assembly GCA_022664845.1). Lineage (NCBI taxonomy): Eukaryota > Metazoa > Arthropoda > Insecta > Zygentoma > Lepismatidae > Lepisma > Lepisma saccharinum. The sequence goes on from JAGDQP010023187.1 coordinate 20,008, forward strand.
AGGTCTCATCCACTAGTGGATTGAATATGGCTGTGATTTATTATTATTATATATATGTATATGTACATATAAAAAACAGATACAGTATAACTTAAACATTTTGCTAACTCAGGAGTTCGGCCCGTCACGTTGATGTAAGTGCAATGCAATTTAAAATCCTCAAACATCCATGCCCCAGGTAGGTCTCGAACCCACAACCTCATGAATGGTAGCCCTTCGACGTGGCCCACACAGCTACCGAGGTTTATAAGACAAATATAAGAATTGATATATACAGGAATATATTAAAGTGTTGCTTACCATACAATAAACCTACATATTAATTGTAGGAACTTGGGAATGTTTTTCTAACTGAAATGTGATTTCAGAAACATTATATCCAGTGTAATGAAAGCTATTTTTGTTTTTTGTTGTTCCAATTAGCGCAGTCTCAGCCTGATATTTTAGCAATCTAAGCGTAAAAATATAGTTATTTATGAATGGCATACGTACGAATGCCAAATATTACGTACAAGAATACGTAAATATGTAATATACCGTACCTATGTATATTTGTACCATTTCTCACACTTTATTTACGTTTTCATATACACGTTTACATAAAACACATTTCCATCCAATGAATCATTGTTCGTCTGAAGAAGCCGTTTGGAGGAGGATGAAGAATATTTCGCGAATAATTTCTTCGTTAATCAAGAGGATAATAGGAATATTGCATGAAAGGATAATATGAAAAACTTATTTGATGTAGAATAAATTGAAGCCAGGAAACAAGGCAATTTATTTCGAAAACTTAAGGATAAAGGACTTAAAATTTCTTTATAAAATAATACAAGGCACACTCAAGACCAACGACCTTCTTCCGCTTTTTAACCTAAGAGTACTCAGACAACATGCCCGTTCCCAACACCATTTCTACCTCTCAAAACCTAGATTGTCGAACGATCTCTTCTATACAGATTGTCTTATCTTTACAATACTCTTCCTTTGCCACCAGATTTTTGCCTCAGTAAAAGTAAATTTCTTAAGAAATGTTGTGAGAATATGGAGTAAAAGAAAAAAAAAGAGCTTATTTCTACTGTATAATTATTTGTTATTGTTATATCACATTGTTACAAGAACGGTGTAAAATAGCCCTTGCTGTATCCGTGCTAACTTCTAATAAATAGATAATGTAAAGCAACGATCTCCAACAAAAGATGGCAGCACTACCTCCGTAAATGTCTAATGTATTCTTATAGTTGCACGAAATTTCCTTGCTACTCCTATAAATTCATACCTAGAGAGTTCAAACTTTCAGGGAAAAAAGGTCATAGCCAATTCAAGTACATAATCGATGCCGATTTTTTTTATTTTCGTTTTCCTTCATTGTTGAAATCGCTTCATTGTTGTTGTGAATTTCAAAACCTATAACAATGAACCTTTCGCAACAAAAAAGAAAATTAAAAATCGGCATCGATCGTGCACTTGTATCAGTTATGAACTTTCTTCCCTGAAAGTTAGAACTCTAGGCTTGAATTTGTAGGAGCAGCAATGAATTTTCGTGTAACAATGAAAATACATTAGATATATTAGAGGTAATTCTGCCATCTTTTGTTGGAGATTGTTGGGTTACATTTTACCTTAATGAGATTTTTTTTAAAACCATTCGAAAGAGCTGTTCTCATTATAAATGATGTACAGAAGTTACGCAGTCTGCTGTTTCATAATACGTAACTAATAAAATAAAATACATAGACACATATTTATTGTACTAAATTATAGATAAATTGTTATTGAGACACCCTGTATATCGAGAAATTTTAAAGACCTTAACCAAGGAACCATCATTCATCAGCCAGGCACAATTGTAAAAAAAACTTACCAGAGACTTTTTTTTCTGTAACAAACTGTGTATAATCCTGAACAGAATCTATTTGTGTAACTGATTGAACCATTCCGTGGTGTCATTTGAAAGCCTGCATGGCTGTTCATTCAATATGAGAAACTCATAATCAAAATGGTTACAAGCTTTGTGTGGGAATATTGTTGTATATTCCTAAAATCTAGTTTTTTTAATGGACTCTGGCAACACTGTTGGTGGAGAATGAAGTTGGAGATCTCTACCTTATTATATCATTTTCAACGAAAAAGTATAAAGTTTAAAAGCTTTAAGAAAAATTTGTCAACTTGACTACACCCGACCACAGTGGGATAAATCAATTCCCGCCCCTTTCAGTATTTTCCCATGTAATGAAAAATTGACAAGTAAAACTCCCACCTTAAATTGCATAGTTTCCGAGTGTAGTCAAGTTGTTAAAATTTCCTGGCCTTTTTTGTTCTTTTTTTTTGTGTTAAAAATCAGGTCGTCTCTCCACCGACAACGTTGCCAGAGTTCATTGTAATATTGAAAAAAAAAAACCCTTCGTTTTTGGAATATGCTACCAATTTTCATAGTTACGTGGCATGAAACTGTGGGTTACGTAACTTTGGAACACCCCGTAGAAGAATGTGCATTTATGAAAGTTTTTTTTTTTTATTTATCTGTTATAAAAGTTTTTGAGGTAATACGGATAAAGTACGCCCCATCCTAACTGAGGTTTTTCCATGGCTTTCCCCTTGGTCAGACCGGGCAAATGCCTGGATTGTACCTACTAATTAGGCCCTAGCGACTATCTTTGTTCTCCACCCTATTCCAGCTTGAGATCGCTAACAGACATAAATGATAGATAAAATAAAGTACGACTGCATAGTTCTTTTTTAACACTGGAGTAAATCACTTTAGTACAATTTTAATGTCGTAGTAATAAAGGAAATTAGTTAAGTAGTAAGCGCTTTTTGGTTACTGGTTTTAGGTCAGAGATTTTTCTACCATCACCTACGGTTCTGTTAAATTTCCTTTCTTGTACTAACAGAAAGTCTCAGGCGCTTATTTAATAGATTTCCGTACTTTGTAGGTAGTTTTGAAGTAAAATTTGTAGTAATTTGTTTCATATAGGAGTTATTTTTACAAATGGGAGAAGTTATTATAACAATAAGACTGTTATTATTATTATTATTGTGAGTAGATGCGAGGCAGTATTACGGCTTCGCAAAATACATGGGATAGTTGCTATGGAACTCTGTGACATGATTAAATTTACAAGAAACGAATTTCATTAACTTATCACTTCAAATCACGGAGTTCCATGACATATTTCGTACTACTTATTTTCCAATGATATATCGCATTCCTTCAGCCGAGCGCTTTGTTCCTGCAATTGACATTTTCGTGCCCTCGGATTCGCGTGTAATCTGGTCTCAAGGAATCAGTGTTTGCAATTAGTGACTTAAAAAAAAGAAAACTTTAACTTTTCTGCTATTTGTTTGAGCATCATCCATATTGCTTTCTTTTTTTTTAAACGAATTTTCAGGTTTCTCCCTCATCCATGGAAGCGACCCCGAGACTTTGTGGTTGAAACTGGTACAGAAATATTTGCTATTTATGATAAATTTATCCGTCTACCATTTTGTATTTCCTGGGTAGAGAAATATTCCCTTCGATGACGTCATATCGCTGTATAACCTAACAAATTAGTCATTACAGACTTGAAAGCTACTATATTAAATCTAAAATAAACGTTGCAAACATTGTCTCACATACAGCATATTCTAAAGACACATGCTATATTACGGATTTTATGTTCTGACGTTTTCTTCTATAACTTAAATCTTTAATAACAGATTGCATGTGAATCCGAAAGATGTTGATGGTACGGAAAGAAATGTTGATCATGAGATGGAAAGACGATGTTGAAAGTACCACGGATAATTATTACGTGTTGACTTCTAATTCTTCCTTTTGTATAATTGTTCACACTTTATATTCACTACGGCAAAACTCCTAGTCCCATTTTTAGGTTTATCCGAACCCAGTATAACCTCATCCCGCATCATCTGTAAATATCACACATTGATAGGACCGTAAAGAATCGTACTCCACAACTAAAATGCCGCTTTTAACACACGCTTAATTAAAACATGGGTCCCGTGTTTAGATACTTTATAACAAATATAAATGAAAATCACAAACATACATATTAAGTAATAATATATCCATCTTTAAATTTACAAAGTTTGCTCTTAACATATACATGGGTTACTTAACTGAAACACAGGTAATCCGATTTCTTTTTTAAATACTTTTTTATATTGAACATAAAAAAAGATACTACTCAATAATACAGTTACATATAAAGTGATACAGTAGCCTTTTTAAAACAGAAATCCTCGCTGACAAAGCAAGGTCAAATATATATATATGCGCGCTGCTGCTTGAATTTAGGCCTTGCACTGACAGGACTGACTCCCAAAATCCCGCTCTCTGCCAGAACATCAGTACACCGTCCGCTTCTCATACCGCTTTACAGATCTTTTGCTGTTGAAATAACCCTCAACATGTATTCCCTACACTTGCAGCGTGCATGTAACCTGTTGACCAACATCAAGTCTCACTAAAATCCTCTTGTTGACCTTCCATGATTGGCACAGTAAAATTTGCACCATTCGGACCCAGGCCCGTTATGTACACTCCTCCATGAACCAGAAACACCTGAATAAGCTATCCCTCCTCTGTCGCCGTGCTTTTCAAACCGGATGTGCCCTGCCTCTTTCACGCAAATAGCACCAAGTTCCCATACTTGCAGAACCACCATTACCATTACCTACTCCCATAACTCAACCACCTAGTAATAATAAACAATCTGCACTCACGCTCCAGTCCTCAGAAATACCGGACCGCTCGGGAAATTCCACTGCTACCTCCATCGTAAACCTATCCAGCCACAATCTTACTCAATCCGAATCTGACCCCTCGAAGCCGTACAACCACTTCCTGTCGTTAAAATATATATCCTCTCCTTTGCCCACGGACTAAGATGGCGCTATTTTGGGGCCAATCCAGACACACCTTCCAATAAACTCCATACTAGCCTTGAACACTTCCGCCCTCCCTCAAACATGGACCCATCACCACTTCCTAGCAACTATTCCCTAGAACGTTACATCTCCTCCATTATCTCTTCCAACACCAACAGTGAGTTCTCACAGCAGATGACCAACCAACCTAATCTAACCCATAACCAAGGCAAAGCCCTTGTACCGCTACGCGAGAACCATGACTTAATGGTCTTCCCAGCGGACAAGGGGTCCACTACAGTAGTCTTAGACAAGGCTGACTAGTTCCCTGAGTTACCGACAACTATCCGATTCCAACACCTACACGCATACCGCCACTGACCTAACTTACACCCACCAAGAGAACATTTCGGATTTCATTACCGCTAATGATCCTCGTGAGGGTATATCTGAAATGTCCATAAAATACCTAACCCTGGACAGTCCACGTTCCCCGACCTTTTACATATTACTGAAGATCCTCAAACCAGGTAACCCAGGCAGACTCATTGTAGCCAGCTATAATTCCACTACTGAACGCATTTGCGCCCTCCTTCCTTCAACCACATGTTCAAGCGCAGCCTTCTACATACGCGACACCTACCACTTCTTAGAAATCATCCGTAAATTACCGCCTCTTTCTCGTGCCCATGGCTTAGCAGCTATGGAATTCTTCCTTAACCAGAGACCCAAACCCTGTAGCCCAACTACAGCTTTCCTTCTTAACCTGGCCAACCTAGTTCTCACATGTAACACCTTTGACGGCAAATACTACCTTCAGATCCGAGGCACAGGCATAGATGGGTACGAGAATGCACCTTTTCATGCTGATGTGTTTATGGGCAGGCTCGAACCTGATTTCCTGCAAACTCAGCCTTTAATCTCTCTACTCTGGGTAAGATTCTTGGATGATACAATGATGCTATGGACTGGACATTCCTAGAACAACTGGACCAATTCCGTGTTGTCCAGTTCACTTGGTCTATTTCTGGCATAAGAGTCAATTCCTTGACGTGGATATCACTTTAGAAAATAACACCCTCACCGCTTCCGTTCACATAAAACCCACCAAGAAAGCTATTCCTTTCTCCCTTGCCCTCAGAGGACAACGCCTGAATTCCACCACTTCTGCTGCTGAAACTTACAACCAACGCCTCCAGGAGGCTCTAGTCAAGCGAGGCTACCTATCCAACCTTGTAACCAAACAGATTCGCCGTGGATCCTCACACACAGCCTACTCAAAAATCCAACCCACCGGCTCTAATCACCCAGTTCCATCCTAAACTAACCAAGGTTAAACAAATCCTACACTCTAATTTCCACATTCTCCAATCTGACCCAGACACAAGATTAGTATTCCCCACCAAACCTAGATTAGTTTTTCAACATCTACCTAATCTTGGAAACATCTTGGTCCGTACGAATCCTTCCTCACCACCACCCCAAACCGGCGCCCATACCTGCAAGAGACCCATATGTAAGGTCTGCTCCATTTCCATCAGTTCTCCCACAGTCACTATCAATACTGCTAATGGCCGGTACACCCTCAATCCCAAGGGTACATGACACACCTGTAATGTTATATACATCCTAACCTGGAAGTTCTGTCATGCCTTTTATGTGGGGCAAACAGATGGTGCTATCCACATTCGTATTAACAACCATCGTTACTTCTGCACTATCAACAACCATCGTTACTTCTGGTTACCATAATCCACATTTTACCCCCTACGATCAGCACCTCAACACGTCATCTGTGGGAGAGTGCCTTTATTCATGGTTTAAGCGCGAAAATATACCTGGCCTTATTCTTCAATAACTTCAAATTTGCTCTGCATTTTCAACACTTTTCTATCCACGATCCCACCCTGTACTTACACGCTATACAGTTGTAAATTGTTCCAAGCTCCGTAAATCTACGCGCCACGGCAGTCAGTTGTTCTCCAAGTTTGATGCTTCGTCCGCTACGTTTCGCCACTGTCTCTTCAATCTTGTACTTTGTGAGCACGTGCACTTCGCTTTTTTCCTGTACACTTGAGAACGTGCAACTGTGTACACGAAATATCGTAGTGACTTTTATGTGTGTGATCTAATAGCAACGGAACGTATACGGTACATAATACTGAACATATAAGCTGTAAGTATTTGCCTTCATTTTTCTCATAAATTTGCCTTAAATTGCCCTCCCGGTAAAAAAGGTACTTACATGTTGAAATATCAAGACAGGTGTACAATAACATCACAAACACAATAGAAAAGCAAGAGCGGACAGGTGCGGGACTGGTGTTAAGGAAACGCCATATTGGTAAAGTGAGAGTGTGGCCAGGTTATGGAGGCGCAAAATGACTAGATGGGACGGAGCAAACACCAAATGGAGAAGAAAGTGCGATGGTTACTAGGAGCAGGAAAGGGGCTTCCTGAAGGAATGAGAGGGTAAAGAATCAGATGGGAGGGAGAAATAATAATAATACTGAAGATAAAGGGCAGAACAAAGAAACAATATGGAAAGATAGAATAAGAGTGCAACTAGAGATGGAACAAAGAAGAGAAAGAAGACACTGCGCTGCCGGGAGTTACAGACAGCTGAGGCCAGGTTCATGGTTGGTGGAAAGGATAGAGATGTACGTCTGCTCCCATCTCTTTCTTACTGTGGCAGGTGAGCCAGGGTTCAGGACTTCCAGGATTCTGACTCGAAAGGTTTCGTCAAAGGTGCAGCCGTGATGAAAAGTGTGTTCAGGTATGGGGAGATGCGTAAGTTGAGATTTGGAGGAGTAGCGATGGTTGTTGATGCGGAATGTTAGAGGAGTTTGGATTTCGCCAACGTAGAAGGCGGAACATAGTTTACAGAGTAGCAGATAAATTAGGTTGGAAGATATGCAACTGCCGGAGTGTCGGAAAGAGTACGTTTTGTGAGTGACAGGATGTACGGAGGAAAGACTAGGATCAAAAATAGAACAGGTTTTGCAGCGGGGTCTATAGCACTTGCCAGGTTTGGGGGAAGGGGGTGGGATTGGTCCAGTTCTGGTGAGAATCGTGTTGAGATTCGGAGGTCTGCGGTAGACTATTTTGGGGCACGACGGGAAAACTCTTTTAGTTTCAGGTGATGCAGTGAGTATGGGGTGTGCCAGTTTGAGGAGATTTTGGAGGGCCTGAAGAATGGGGTGGTACTGGGTGAGAAGATTGAGAGCGGAGGGAGCTTCGCGGGGAGATCCGTTGGAGTTATGGTGATTAAGGGCACGGTCCAGTTGTTTACGGATGAGGTGTTTCGAATATCCACGGTCAGTGAGAGCTGAGGAGAGGGTACTGAAATAGTTTTGGAGCAGGTCCTCTTGAGAAACAGATGAGGGAGCCCCGGACAGCAAGAGCATATGGAAGGGAGCGTTTGGTATGGTATGGATGGGCACTGTTGAAATGGAAATACTGCATACTGTTGATAAGTTTGATGTGAACGCCTGTCTCAAGTCGATTCTTGAGACAGACATCCACATCAAGGAAAGTTATGTGTTACCTCGAGAAGAACCAGGTGAACTTGACGAGAGAGGTGCAGTTGAGGTTTTGCAGAAATGTTTCCAGAGACTTTTGTCCGTGGGTCCAGATCAAGAGAATATCGTCGATATAGTTAAACGAGTTGAAACGTTTGAGAGGTGTGGAGTTGAAGTATTAGGTTTCCAGGCGTCCCATGAAAAAGTTTGCGTAGGAATGGACCATGCGAGTGCCCATGGCTGTACCTTGGATTTGCAGGAAATGGTGGTTCTTAAAGATGAAGTTGTTCATGGTTAGCATATATAAAAATCATAAGGAGATGTGTTTAGTCTGAGGAAGGTGCTGATAGAGTGCCGAAACCGTAACGCGTTTGTTATTTATCATCATCATCATCATCATCATATTCAGCCGTTTTCTATCCACTGCTGGATGAAGGCCTCCCCCTTTTCTTTCCACATATCTCGGTCTGCTGATATCCTCATCCATGTAGCTCCTGAAAAACGCTTGATTTCATCTACCCATCTTACATTTGGACGTCGTCTCGGTCGTTTCTTTTCTCTAGGAATCCACTGTAGTACATTTGTCGTCCACCTTCCATCTGTTCGTCTAGCTATGTGACCGGCCCATCTCCACTTCATCTTCTTCGCAGTCTTGATTACATCCTCTACCTTTGTTTGTGCGCGAATCCATTCATTTCTCTTCCTGTCCCTCCTGGTTATTCCTAGCATGCACCTCTCCATTGCTCTTTGTGTGACTCTCAATCTTTGAGTCGTTTGCGCATTCAATGTCCAAGTTTCGCAGCCGTACATCATTACAGGTAAGACACATTGATTATAAACTTTACGCTTCAGACACATTGGAAGTTTGCTTTTGAAAACAAAGTGTAGTCTTCCAAAAGAACTCCACGCCATTTTACATCTTCTATTTATTTCATCAGTCAACTTTGCATTCGATGTTTTAAGCTGGCCTAGGTAAACATACTCATCAACTATGCCTATTGTCTCTCCGTTAATCTTCACTTCCTTCTTTGCAGCATGTTGGTTGTACATTACTTTTGTTTTACTTAAGTTCATTTTAAGGCC
>JAGDQP010023188.1:0-12774 GCA_022664845.1 Lepisma saccharinum
TGCTCAGTTTCCTTATAAAATGTGCCAGTAAAATGTTAAGATCAAATCATTATAAGCTTATACATAGTGGGAAATAGTTCCTTATAACGCATCAATATCTATTAAAAGACCTCAGTACTAACCACCACTGTTGGCTTCATATTTTACGGAATAATGGAGAAATTAAAAATGATCATTTTTTAAACATCTGCTTCGATAATATTTGAGCCTTTGAGAAAAACAGTGTGCCAAGCCTATCTTTGGATCTTTGCAACTATGTACATATTCTGATAGCTCAATGGCATATGTGTCAGTAAAATGGATAACGCCAACACATGGGAATTGACTACTAACAGCAAGAATTGTACACAATAGTAATTTATGTGACGGATAATTTGACTAAGCTTTTTAGTAAATCTCGAAATCGGAATTGAAATTTGAAATACGGACATTACTCATAATTTTGCTCAATGCCTAAATTCTGAATGGATTTCAGATGAATTGCTTCAGATTTTAATTTCTTTACTTTAGTTGACAAAGGCAAATCCCTGTAATTGATGACGTCACACACTTGGATTTCAAATTTTTCATCTATATCTAAGTTCTTCAAATTGTGGTTTTAGTTTTAAAGATATCTATATTATTATCGATTACGCTATCCAAAGGTGCATTTTCGTAATTATGCAGTATTTGTAAGTATATGACAGAACATAGGTAACAGATACTGAGACTCTTAATCTGAAATCAGAAAGAAAGGAATTGCTATGATGTTAGCTATAAATAATTTTTGTTTCTGCATTTTGATCATGATATCAACGCAACACCGACATATCGCTCAGAAAATGTTCCTGGTGATTACAAAGTACTTCCAATAGAAATATAATTATTTTTCATAATAAAGACTCGGTTGGCAAAGGAAGAACTACATTGAGAAATGTCAATACCGAAAATAATATTTAGTATTTTAAAGAAGTATTCTTTTGTCACCTTCAGAAAAGTGCAATTGATAATATTTACGAAAAACCGTAAAATGAAGAGAAAATGTTTTCTCAAATATGAAGGCCAAGGAGGACTACAGAAGTTGACTATACTGCTCTGAAAGAAATGAAAACATACAGGCGCTCTCAATTTTATGGATATCTGTTAGTTGCGTTGGACAATATGGCCGTGTATTTTTGGATGCGTCCAAATGTCAACGATTCAGTCTTTAATACATGTCGACCACTGTCTGTATAACTGTGGTACCCAACATGGATTTGCTACATAAGCAATGCTGAGTAATGAGCGACCCAAGAAACCCGGCACTCAAGTATATTAAATGATAAAAGAATGCTCTACTTGCGACAAAAAATATTGCGTATGTGGATTTCGAATGTTAGTAAAATGTGAGAAGGAAACAATCTTGGATGAGATGGTTGAACCGAATATCACTTATTATCCGAACATAAGCAAGCATCAGCCCTGTGAAAACGTGCTGAGAGATAACATAGGATATATATGCAAAATATTGTAAATTCAATAAAGCTTCGTATGCATTCAGTTTATGATATTGTGTGAAAACAGATGACGTACATAATGACAGGAATGTTGAAAGGGGTTTCTATTTCGTCGGCGAGTACAACGTGTCCTAATAAATCGCACGTGGGTTTGTCGATGAATCGTGGAGGACTGGCATTTCGTCTGATGCGGCCCTCTCCTTATTACCATACATTCCTTGAAGTAAGTAATAAGACCCATGGAACTTAAGTTTTGTGATGTACCTAGAGTATCAGACTGCTTTAATATATAAATCATTATATGTTAAATAGGAAAAATGACGAAAACGTAACCATTAACACCCAATAAACTTACTTGAATAATTGAAATACACAATCATTTAACATAACCTATTAAAATCAAAATTTGTTATAAACAGATCACGGGAGATATTTTCCTCCATTATCACGACAGACATTACTGGTCTTGATGTAAATTGTGTTATAGTTCCTTTAAGCGAAATCGTAAATGACCTTGGTCTATGTATCAGCAAACACTTTCTGGACAGAACATGTGAACAAGCTTTGCAGAAAAAGGTATGTCGCATTACACTCTCTACGCCCCTTAAAGAAATTCCTTCCTGAAACCATCAAAGCCAATATAGTGAAATCCATTGTAATATCACAAGTGGATTACTGTGACACTGCTTACATCGACCTTACTGAAGATCTAAGAAAACGCTTACAGCGCACACAGAATGCTTGTGTCCGTTTCGTCTGAAACGTATCACCGTCACAAGAAAAAAAAAAGTAAACAAGAAATTTTCGTTTAAGGATTTCAGAAAAGATCTACTAATATTGTTCTTTTGGTAGTAGAAATTGTGCAAGACATCGTGATAATCAACTTCTGTATTCAGTGCTTTATACAACACCATTTGTGAAGGAAAATCAAGTGACAGTATATGTAATAGGACGTGTGTCTCTTTAGTAGTCTAATAGAGATCAGCGGCATACACTAGCTGGAAGTAATGATGAACTAACGTTGCCGATAAGAATCTACACAGATTTAAAAGTACAATCTATGTTGGGATAATGTTTGTAAATGTTTTTTATAAACTATATCATCTGATAAATCATTTTATATGTTCTTCAGAGGATTAAAGTGCAAACGTTGCAGTAAGATTGTGATCGGAAATTATAGTAGTGGAAAAGCTGATGCTTCAAAGCTAGAAGGACAGAGGGAAACCGTATATCCTCTGAATGTAATTGATTTTTGGTCTGCTTTAGGTAGAATCCCTGAAGGTTGCTGCGAAGCACCTATATGGTGAACTATCTAAACTCGAGAGCAGTCGCCGACGAGTTGGCGGTAGTCCCACTATTGACCAATCTGCGGATTGGGGCACGTCAATCTCGTTGCTCGAGTTTACAGAGTAGGGTATGCGCCATCAGAGAATTGGAGTCGGAGAAGGAGAGTTCCGAACATTTGGATGTGCCGTCGGGATAACCAAATCGGCTCATTACGCATCACAAGCAATATTTGGAATTACTGCTTTGCGTTTGAGTTTGAAGCCAAAATCACTTGAGGATTACCAGTCGTGAATCAACATAGTAGGAGGGACGTCAGGTGCTGAGTGTCCATAGTTATTCTCGTTACGGTTCCATGAAGAGACGTCTAACTGGACTAAGATGTTCCATGAAGTTGCGTCACAGGGCCGATACTTCACGACTCATTTCCTTCTCAAGAGCAACAAAACAGCCTGATCATTCCCAAAACACTTTGTAACGATGAGTCACGCTATCACGTTCAGCCGAGTAACAAAAAAATAAATACCTTTTGCTCGAAAGAAAATACATGGTATCTTCGAACTGAACCAGCCCAATATGCACAAGTCATTGAGCATATGAGATTGCCTTTACGATGTTTGCTAGTGTATAGTCTTTCTTCACGTTTTCGGGATAAGAAGATTTTGGTGAAGTTTGATCGTTGCGTATGTTATTAATCTGTGTACCTCTGGAAAGATAAATTATTAACTAAAATTTCCAAGAGAACACGTACAAAAATTAATTTATTTTTATTAATATTTAATGATCCATTAGCGGCAAAGAGTAAAATCTAAACAGTGGATATAGTTTGAAATAAAATAGCTAACCAGTTAATTGTGCACAGGTAAAGAACCGCCAAATATATTCACGCAGGTAAAAGCCATTGAAAACATACACAGAGGGAGAAACCCATCGTGAAAATTTATTAAGTATGGCAATAACAGTTAGTGCAGTTGTGTAACTTTGTCCGTGCACGTAACCAATCAACACTTTATAGTCATATAATAATAATTGTGTTGAATCGTTTCAAAGAACTGGATTCATTTTCTATAATGTTTCAAGTTGCTATATCATATTTATTTTACTATTATTGTTCGTCATATCAGTGGGAACTTTATTATACTTTATAAATAAGTATCTAAAGATTAACGCTGGATATAACCAAAGAGTTGTTTTGCACTGCGTTTTATTCAAATATATATATTGTGTAGCGTTTGCAATAAAATGCATCATTCCAATTTTCAGTAGAGAAGTTAATTATCCCAGCAGACTTCAAATGTACATTAATGTGGAATTATGCAAAGAATCTTATACGGTGTCTGTGTTGAAACCTTGTGCAAAGATGTCGACTTAACCTGAAGGCCTAAAACCAAGGATTCCGGATATCGTGCTTCGGTATCGACTTAGCGATCATACGGCCACGTATAGCCTCCACAATATCGAACCGCAAGTTTAGTGCGCGAACCCTTAACGCCATACGTCTTTAACGCAAAGTATTTCGACCATTTATCGCAATGTTATAATACATTAGGCTGGTTTGATATTCTGGCGAGACGCCGTCAACATGCTCTAAATTTATTTTATAAATTAGTAACAACCAAAAAGCCAGCCTAACCAAGTAATAACCTACTTGTCATCCAGGTTAAAATTTCTCAATAACACTCATTCTTTAAACACCCGCTTTAAAGATAACATGGTACTCTCGGTACAAAAAACATAAATCAGAGTACTACTCACTGTGTATAATACTAGAGCTTAGAACGAAATTCGTGAACACATCAGAGACTCAGGTTCTCTACTATCATTTACACGAAAACATAAGGATTTTTTATTCCAGCCTCAATTCTCTCTGACTCACTAGACACACAGATGTACAGATCAATTACTTAACTATGTTATATAACATTATTATTGTTATTGTTTTCTCTCGAGTTAGTTTAGTTATTATTTGTTTTTTCTTGGTAATCGCATTATGAATATATTATATATTTCTTTACTTTTAATTGTAATTAATAATGTATGATTTTCTGTGTTATTTTGTTTGTTTTGTAATGTTCAATTTTTCATCTTGTAGTCTTCAATTATTCATATTATGCAATACCTCCGACATTTAAAATAAGAATAAATGAAGATTAAACGTAATAATTTGCTTGACGATACCATAGGCTTATTATTTTCTTATTTTCGCAAAAAATGGAACTAATAAACACTTTATATAGGTTTCATAAACACTTCGTTTAACTATGAAGGACTTACATTATATAAATTGATCGCAAATTATATGAATAGCAAAATTAAACAAAAGAAGTTTCCTATTCTTGTGTTTTTCAACTTGTTATTTTTTTCAACGAAACTATATCAAATTGAATTAATGAAAATATCAATTTCCCAGCAACGTTTTTCAGTTTCTATTTTTTGGTTTAAATTAATTTAAATTTCTTTATTTAAATTCTTTAATATTTTATTTTTTTAACGGGTCCATAAGTAACATATCACTTTAAGCATTCATTAATGTATGTATAATAAACACGTTACATAATACCCGTTCCTTACAAAGATAAAATATGACGTATTTTGTAATACCATAATAAAGTATTATAGGCTTATCATATTTGTTCTGCGGACATCTAAATTTTTTATTTGGATTACATTGTCCTTTTCCATCTTGACACTAGTGAACGTGTGCACTAACATTTTCGGTTCAACTTCAACTTCTTGTGGCTCTATCTGGTTCCCTCTTCCTCTAGTCAGTTACTCTTTTTGGATTATGATATGTTCCGAATGATATGTTATACTCTGTGACAACAGGTATTACTTTGCACTGCAATCTCTACATAATTGCGAGTTCGCTATACAACTTGTGATTTCCGTGACACCATCGTTATAATTGCCGTTTAGCTATCTGCATTACCAGGTTTCAATGTTAACCCGTCATTAAAATTTCAGATGGTGAATTCCTGGTAACCAATTTTGTGATTGGGCGTCACAGTTACTAGGAAAGTAACGTCTGATCTAGAGTCTGAAAGAACAATAATAACAGTTGAATCTGCATAATCTGCCTCGATCAACATTTTGTTAACTGTTTTGGGGTCAGACGCATCAATACTCGGCAAGTAATCCGCTTTTGAAATTGTTCTATAATCGCTCTTCTAAACTTGCATCTGCATTGTAATATATACTTCCCTCTGGCCACTTTCAATCAGTCACTCATTAACTTTTGACACACTTGTGATGTGTCTGCTCTCTACATATGTCGCGCATTGAACTCAATTTTAATTGTCTTGTTACTGCGACCACATGTCCCCAGCACAATCTTGAAATGTTCATGGATGATTAGCGCCATGCTGAATCACTTGGAACAATAGTATGTCCTACGTGTATTTGACGTGAAATCCCCATCTTTCAGAATCCCGATGTTCTAATCAGATAACAGATAAAAATGACTTCAAATATAAAAATGACTACCACACATGTGCATTTATGTAAATAAGACAGAAACGATGCCATGCGAACAACTTAAACTTCTGGTACTAATTGTGAGAAGGGTCGTAATGATCCCCACTCTATCATGTTGAGCGCCACCCACGTTACACACTTCCAAAATTAGGATTTATATCCCCACTCATGTCTGAATATTCGGTCTAAACCTTAGATTTCTAAAGCTCATAAATAAAATTCAAATTCGTGGATGAATAATCACTGTATCCAGACGTTTGTCTCACCTTGTACATGACGTCAAGATCTTCTATGCTTGTTCTAGCATCTTTGGTGTGAGACAGGATTACATTTAATGTTTGTTCACAAAATACATACGGGACAAAGAGATTTTAGAAGGGAGACAAAAATGGGAGTATTTCGAATCAATCTATGATAAATATTTCGTAAATGAAACCGAGAATGGAAAACAAAGAATATATTTACTGAAACGAACATATAACTTTTCACTTTTTTGTAATTCAAATTGATGTTTGTTTGTTCGTATCAGCTTGCAAATAACCCCCTGAAATCATCTTTGAAAGTAAGTAAGAGATGTAGATAATGGTTGGGTAAACTTGATCTTACATATAGAGTTTATTCTGTCACTTCCAAAGCCATTGAAGGATTTTTAGGAGAGTGCTGGACGCTAAACGTGCTTAAGGGTTTCATTATATTATATGCTAGACAAGGAAAATTATAGACTTTTAATTATACTTTGTTAATCTATAGACTTTAAATTATACTTTGCTAATCTAAGATCCAACACAGCCATGATGATGATGGTTATAACTATCCAGTCAGATCTTTTACATTAAATTGAAAATTATAGATATAGGAAATGTAAAACAAATAATGCATCAATATTTCAATTTACTTTAGCAGCCAAATTTATGATCTTTATAATTCCCTGCAGGATCATATTAATTGGTTTAGACTTACCATTATTATTGTTACCAATGATTACATCTGTACAATTGCATATTTCCATTTTCTTCTCCACTCTGCATTGTGCAAGACAAGCAGTATAGCTATAATATTTAAATGCCCACAGTCCATCTGTTTCATCTGGAAACTTACAACCTCTGCTATCAACGGGAATAGTGCGGACATCTTCATCAGCTACTTCATCAGTAACTGTCAGGTGTATTTCTAATGTTTCAAATGTTCTGTCTATATCTAATATCGCATTGTCGATTCCAATAGATAATGGGACTTCATATCTTCCATGAAGGATAATCTATAATTTAATGAAATTTGTAATTGTCATTTTTTTACACAAGGAAAGAAACTAACAAATCACTGATAATATGAGAATATTAGTAGACAATAACTTTACCTAGTGTTGTACTACTTAGATTTTTCCGGTAAGTTCCTCTAAGCGTTAATGCGTTGTGATGCAACCTTGCAATCAAGTTGTATTATCGCAATATAATACATTTTCCACCTTCCAATTACTTATTCTTGCAAATATATTTAATTCAATTACCACTAGCATTACCTGCGAAGCCCACATTTTTTTAATTTTTTTAACATTTCCAATTCGTCAAATAATCTAAAAAAGATATTCAACCCATTGTTGATAAAACGCACTAGGTTTATTTTTAGTTTCAGTTATTCAAATTATAATGTAAATCATGCGTTGTGGGCCTTGGAGAACCTTCCCCCATTGGTAGTGGTTCGCAGAATACTCTAAATGTTATATGTAATGTGGTATCAGATGAAATGTGTTATGGATGTGCTTTCGTGCATATACTATACTATACAAATATGTTTTGATTTTTATTAGAACAAGTAAAGAAAAATGTTATATTTACTAATAGAAGTAAAAATGTCATGCACACAACTATATAAATAAAGTTGGCAACGGTGTACTTAGAAACATCGTAATAAAATAGAAGGAAACTATGTCATGTCATAGACACCCAAAATTCATATCAGACAGTATAAAATAGTTTTCGTCAGAAATAATTACATTTTCCTTGTGGGTCTCAGAGGTAATTCTGATCCCTCTTGGTAATAGGTGCTTCCCAAAAATACCTTGGTAATGCTAGGGTTAAATATGTAAAGCAAGTATTTAAAAGAGGTTATAAAGGAAACGATAAAAACTTTAGCACTATACATTTTTAAACTTACAAAAATAGTGTCAAAAACAGTAAATGATTCTAAACTCAACACAAAATTTCGTCTCAATAAATTGCCAAGAAACTTGTTAACAAACATTATACAATTCTTCGATTTTCTTACAAAAAACATTGTGAAATATTCCAGCAATTGTTTATTTAGTTAACGAATAAAACTAGAAAGAGTATTTACCGCCATTGGAGTGGAAGCCCATAAGAATGTCATTGATACCTCCATTTCTGTATGAGCATTTAGATACTCATCCAACATGTAGCTGAAAACAAGTAATTCGAATTCACTTTCCTTTAGATATACAAATCAGATTAAAATAAAATAAATATATTGATTCAATGAACACATTAGAAAGAGCCAGCACACGTTTTAGGGAAGTATGAACTTTACTAATATCCTGCTGTTTTAAGCTGTAAGAAAATCTAACATTAAAACATATGTATATAAAAAGATGATAAACGAGGGTTGACTGAAAAGTTCTTGGCCTACCCATGAAGCATTTGGCGTAGCTCAATTAAATTCTTGCTTTTGAAGGTTTCATAGAAATTGCTCACCAATATATTTTCTTTGTTTCAGATATTGAAGACTGAAGTGCAGAAGTGTCCATTCTTTGAAAAATCGATAAAGTGAGCAAACGTGCTGTTATCCAATACGTGCTGAAAAGGGAAATGAGTGGACAGGACATAAACAAGGATATGATGAAAACACTAGGGGAGGGCGTCTCTTCATTTTCCACTAATAAAAGGTGGGTGGTGGAATTCTAGGAGAAAATCCTCTGTCCAGAATTCCCCTCACAGTGGGAGGTCAGAAACTGCCTGTACGGAGGAAAACATCACAGCAATCCAGAACCTCGTAACGGTGAACATATTGTGACAGAAAGTTTCATCGCAGAGAATGTGGGCATATCCCAGGAACGTATTGGACACATCTTAAGAATTATGCTAAACATACACAATGTCTCCAAGTCGGTGGGTCACGAGAACGTTTCGTTATGTCTGCACAAACTTGACCCTCCTTGAGTCATATCCTTTGAAATTTCTGGATCGTGCTTTTAAGCTTCTGGTCGATAAATGGGTTTACAACTTTAAGCCAGAGTCCAAGATGCAATCAAAACAGTGAAAACACCCTTCTTCCTCACCCCAAGGAGTTCAAGTAAGTCCTATCAACTGGTAAGATCATGGTATCTGTTTTTTTTTTGTAATGCGAGGGGTGTCATTCTGGCTGAATACTTAGA
Source organism: Lepisma saccharinum (assembly GCA_022664845.1). Lineage (NCBI taxonomy): Eukaryota > Metazoa > Arthropoda > Insecta > Zygentoma > Lepismatidae > Lepisma > Lepisma saccharinum. The sequence goes on from JAGDQP010023188.1 coordinate 9,622, forward strand.
AAAGGATAAAACTTTGAATAGTGCGTCTTATGCTACTCAACTGAAGCGTTTGCAGCAGACCATGAAGGTAAAACGTCCCTGAATGTTGAATAAGCGTGATCTTTTTCACCAAGACAACGAACCAGCGCACAGGTCCATCATTGCAATGTTTGCCATCGAGTGTGAGAGGCTTCGATCTGCTTCCATACCCTCCCTACTAGCCAGATTTGGCTCCCTGAGAAATTTGTATGTTTCCTAAACTCAAGCAGCACCTAGCTGGAACCCACTTTTCATGAGATGATGACGTCATGTCTGCGGTGGAGGAGCTTTTTGACATACAGGATGAAATGTTCTACAATGAAGACATAATGGGCCTGCAGCACCTGTGACAATAGGTATGTGGCGCTGAAATGGGATTATGTTGATAAATTGTCATGTACGATGAAGCTGAGGACAACTTTGATTGGTAGGCCGAGAACTTCGTAAATATCAATTTTAAAATGATTATACATAGAACAGATAACCTGATATTACGAATATGTTTATCCTAATTTTACCTTAATGGTAAAATTTGAATATCAGTTCAAATATAGCGGGTTTTAAAATTATATCGACACAATTAGAGGAAAGGTTGTGCACCAAGAAAAGTTCATGTTATCCAGCTAAAAAATCGGTCTCGTCTCGGAACTACAGGCTGGCAAAAGCGTTCAAAAATGTATATTTAGAACTCATTATTGCTAGAACTCCGGATATTAGAGTTGATGCAACATGGTACCTTCAAAGGCTTTAAATATATTATGTTAACATATTTATTTTACAAAATTATGCGCTAGGTACACAAAGGATTCTCAATGAAAACATGAGACTCCTGGAACTTTTCTGAAATAGATGTAGGTTTAAATAAGCAGGTATAAACCGCTTTCCATGTAAGTGAATATGACATACTTCATCATCGATATTTAACCGGGCAATAATATATAAACACTTTAATAACAAATACAACTTTCGATGAAAGTGCGCAAGTCGTATACCTGATTATTCTGCAATTACGCATTATTATTTAAAAATCGATCGGCACATGGAACGTACTTGAGATATCGATTTGGCGGAAAGGAATTATTGTTTCCTGGTTTATGCTAGTTGCGACCGTTTATGCTCATTTTTAAGTGTGTATTTTTCTCTGGTTTTGATGTAAAGTATGTTGTAATATTATATCGCATCAGCTCTACTGTTCATGGTGTTAGAAGTGTGAAGCTCGAAAGCTAATTTCCCATCATTTCTGCAGACAGTAGCTCCGAGACGCAGCTGAATGTCCAGTCAATTTCCTGAGACTATTATTTTTTGTTGTACCGTATTTAGAAGCTTGCTGGTGTAATTTTAAAACATGCTGTGCATAGAATAATTAAATAGAAATGACTTTCACAAGCTGTGGCAGGTACAACTTGAAAAGTAAACAAAAATTGGTATAAACATGGCTCGAATTCCGCTTCGTTTTGACATACAAGGTTTGCAACATTAAAGCCCAAAACGGACTTCTTGCAATGTAAATATAATGAAAATTTCTCCATATATATTCAACGATGCACTTCAGTTTTCCGAAAGTGATTTTATTAATTGACACTAGAAGTTACGAACTGATGTCATCGGGTAGTCAGTGTTGCCAACCTGTCATATAGTTTTCAAACGTGCACTATGTATGTTTATTTTATACGTGACATCTTATAGCTGTTAAATATCGTATATAAAGCACAGAACGCAATGTTGCACACTGCGAAAGTTTGTCCCATCTTTTGAAACAATTCTCCAATTCTTCAAGTTTAATCTGCCACAAGATTCACAGATTATGCTGGAACAAAGAGAATCAAGCTTAGATAAGTTTACAGATATAGGAACGTTGAACTAAGCATTATTAAATACGAGTCTTGGAACAAGAGCAGTTGTACTCGATCTTACGTTAAACCTTGTGTATATTCTTACAGAGAATGTACAGTGATTTTGTATAGATATTTTGAAAAATGTCATTTTGTATTCGATGAGATACATCTAGTTTTAGTGGAGGACTAACTGTATGAATATAGAGATTATTATTGCATGTTGTATTTGTGTGGTGGCTAAGGGAACTATTATGTATACGCGTTTTTGGTAATCATTAGCTGCTATGGATCTTGATTATGAACTAAAGCTCCAATTATTAAGGGGATTGGGCTATTGTTTGATATCTGCTCCACAATAAAAGCGGCTGCCTGAAAACACTTTATCAGTATTGATGGGAGTGGTTTAAATAATTGACTGACAACTAACCTAATTATAGATTACGTTATATAGAAATGTAATATAGATAATTTAATATAAGTTATTGAATTGATTTAGCTTACTTTACTAATTTGATATTTTTGATTTATTAAATTAGTTCGCTTTACAAATCAACATTATTAATTGTGATTTTCGGCTAACAGAACAGATTGTAACACTGCGTTCTTGACTTCAAATATGCCATTTGCTATCACTGGACAACGCCATATGTTCAATAAACTGACGTAGTATCATTAGGAAAAAGTAAACTGGTTGTCAGTTTGGGAACACTGATCAGTTATTGCATGAATGTTTAATTCTTGATATCTACTGTATTGTAGCAAATAACTTTCGGAATAATAAATTTGATTGTATCATTTAAAATTTATGGTGTTATATTCAATTTTATTTATCATTCCGAATGGTCGCTTTTGGGCTATAGGTTGCAAGCACTGTATCTCGAAAAGGAAGCCGAACGCCATCAATGTTTATTTATTTTTCTTGTTTCGATATAGGATTTCACCTCCCGAAGCTTGTGACCTTATATATATATATATATATATATCTTTCGCAGAACATAAATTTAGTGTGACTAAAAACTTTGAGAAAATTCAAAGAAGATTATAAATTAGACCTTTATTCAAAACGAAAATCGTACTCACTCTGTTTGCGATGACCGTACAGTATAGCAATACGGTAAGTCACTTGGAAATGGTATAAACCATTTAGAACAGTCTAGCAGTACTTGGTACGAGGCACAATTCGGAATGGTGAAATTTATAGGCCTATTGCGACAGACAAAACATAACTATTATTCATAATAATAGTATTAATGTTATTAATAATATAATAATAAGTATGATTCAGAATATCAAAAATATT
>JAGDQP010023189.1:0-29484 GCA_022664845.1 Lepisma saccharinum
GTTACATGATTCTGGACAGAAAAAGTTATATATGCCATTTACAAAGAAACAAACATTCCTGCATTCCTGCATTTGGGAATGGATGTTTCTCATAACTTTCTGCAGTACATCCGTAGTGATAGATCGAATCTCTTCACATATCGCAGCCTTTAGTTCATCCAGTGTTTGAGGACGAGTAGCAAATACGCGAACGATCCTTTAAATACCACCGCAAAAAGAAATCACACGTTGTTAGATCTGGCGATCTTGCAGACTAGTTCATATCACCATTCCTAGACATGAGATGCCTTCCAAAAAAGTCTAATAAAACGACTATATATATTTTCACTGTGTGAGCTGTAGCTCCGTCTTGCTGAAATATGTGGATTCATTCACTACATACTTCTGTACTTCATTCTTGAAAAAAACGTTTCAATCACGTTCACTTACGTTGCAGAAACTGCCCGTCCATGATCATCTTCATAGAAGCATGGACCAAACTATTCCTTGCGTTGAAACGGCACACCGCACTCTTACTTTTTCATTGCGTAACCGTCTCTGGTCTAAGAAGTGGAAATTGATGACAGGCTGACAGTCCAGTATTGAGAATTTTGTTTATTCACATAGCCACTCAAATGAAAATGTGCTTCATCGGATATCCACCAGTTTTCAAGGAATTTTGGATCTTCGTTACATTACTTCACAACTATCATCGTTTTTGTCATATGCTTTCACCGTGAAAGCGCGCTGTTTTCCTGACCACTGCTTCTATTTCTATAGCAACTGAAGTGACATCATCTTAGCTACATTATCATGGTCTCACAGCGTTGCCAAATTTAACAATGACCTTGTACTACACTGTTCAAAATCTCCCACTCCCACGCGCCACCCTGTATAGTAACACATAAAAAACATACTTTATTAATTATACCAACAAAACACAATATTTTGTTAGTACATATAGGTTTATGGTTAACGGCGTAGCTGTTTAAAAGGTTGAAGAAATAGAAGATCTGGGAATCTTCTTTGACATGCAGTTTACTTTCAAAGAACATACAGATTATCAAAGAGTATAGTTGAAGCTAAAAGAAATAATGGGTTATATTTACTATCAATGGAATAAATTCATGAAGTGAATATACATTATTATCTTTATATAATGTCTTTATGACAATCCGCGTTCCTCTTCCCTTATGATTGTTAAATCTTTTTTCTTTTTCTTTTTTTTTTCTCTTAAACAACAGCAACAAAAGTCCTTTCATTTACTGTCTCCTATGTTGCTTGTTCCACAGTCAAGATTTCGACAAACATACACTTATTAACAATTTATTTCAATCCAGTAGGCTACAATTTCTTTCTCTAGTTTAATTCTTGTTGCTTTTACTATTTCAGTTTACCATTCATACATTTTTTTCGCATTAAAATTAAACGACGGATCAAACCGATGGAGCAGAAAATGAATACTTTATTATTATTATTATCCTGGGAGGGATAATTTCCGGTTCTGTCTTTATATGAATGATCAGTTTTTGTATAAAAAAGCAGCCGCATCCGCCCATACTTGTCACCGGACACAATCTGCTTGTCTCAGTTTTCTGAGCGCCATTGAAAAGTCAAGTTGTGCCAGCGGCAAAAATGGGGACCACCCTCTGTATACACGGTGATTAGAAGGGTATTGCCAAATTCAGAATACATTCAACGTGTTACAGTCCATTTGAAGAGTAACCAAAATGTATGTTTCTTCGGGCAGTTCTCAGTTCCTTTCAGCTTTTCATTTCTGGTTACTGTCACAGCAAGAATGGTTACAGTGAATAGCTTGCGTTCTCAAACCCGTTTTTCAAAAGAAACCTGTTTTTGTAAGGTGTAATTTTGTATGGAGATGAACTGCTGTCTCTTTCCCATATGTAGGGAGCGAGGGTCCCGTATAATCCACCCATGAATGCGCTAGAACGCCCTTACAAATTACGTTTTGCAAATTCTCTCCCTCATCAATGTGGCTCCCTCTGTGACCTCGGAAATTCTCTGTTACGTCAATTCTTTTCGCTTTTTTTCACATGAGGGACAGCAGGAAGAGAAGGTGAGAGAAAGAAAAAACGATTTTACTAGTTGTTCACGTCACTTAATTTGAGTAGAATAGACATATGATAGTTTCCTACTCAGTTTCAGGAAAGGAAACATTTCGTGAATGGGATTTCGTAAACAGCATTCATAATACAGTTTCTCTTCCGTATGTAACTGTCTCTTGTTTCAATACTTGTCTTCATGTGAAAAGAAGCAGATTCCGTGTTAATTAATATGTGTTGCGTGTACGACAATAATTATATAATTCACAATTCGTAGGTTAAAAGTTAGTTACAAATTTCGAGCTCTCCCGACATTCGTTCACATGAACTATTATCAATGATTAAGAGTTGGAATACTTTATGAAATAATATGCTACAAATTTTAGATGGTCGGAGTATCAATCAGCTAAAATAATAATAATAAAAGACTTTTTTAAGACATACTTTTAATAAAAAAATTCGTACTAAAAAGTAAAAATAATGTTGTTTATGCATGAGTAAAAAAAACATGAAGCGCTCTCTCATTTACAATTAGGCTACTTTATAAATTCTTGAATTGCCGTCCCCTATGCTTTTTTTTAGTCATGCATAAACTTTTTTTTTTTTAACTTTTTAGTAAGAATTGTATAAGGAAAGTACGTTTTCAAATATTTTCAATGATTTTTTAAAAGTTAGTTTGGTGTTTGGATCGTTATTCTCAAGCTAATGTTTTGTGACTCAAAGCCTTAAGTGTTCTGCAACCAGTCAAACGCAAGATCGTTGCAGGCTAGTATTTATTTGAGGATAAAGACGTTCATATTAAAAAAATATATATTAAAATGTGTTTTAAAAATAGAACTATATGAAAATAACAACGGAATATTGTATTTTCACCAGACTTACGTCACTGTGCAAAATTTTATCATTGTATACGTCGGGAAATGAGTTAAATTAACGTTGCAAGATCTGAGGACACGACGAACCGTTGAGAACTAAAGAGAGGTCTGTAAAATAGATACCGTAAAACTGGGTGACTTTGACATGTTAATTATTAATTTGTTTTTAATTGTTCTTTGTTGTTTATTGTGTGTTCCAAGCTTACAATCATACATTCAACCCTTGAATATAAAAAGGTATCATGAAGAAAACGTGGGGAAAAAATTATTAACGTATGTCAAAATCTTTGAGTGTTTCGGGTGATTTTGACACCGTAAAATTTTGTGTATATTTCTCATTTTCACTGGCACTCTAAAACATGTGAAAACATATAGGTTCCATTGCAAAATGTTGGAATCACATTTGCAAGTATTTTTTAACAATTTGTATTGAATAATACAAAAACTAAACAAACATTGCATTCTGGCAAAGCTACCGGTATTATTTTCATTAAACAAAGTAAGGACAAATCAATACCGGCATAAGTTTGAGTAACGAGATTGAAAAAAAAAATACATTTATACGACATCCATATATTAGCAACGAACAAACAAAAATATTAGCGTCAAAGTCACCTAGGTAGTAAAAATTATAATAAAAGAAAACTTTTTAAAACACGTTTCTTAAACAATTCATTCTAAAAACGAAAAAAAAAACATGTTTATGTATGACTAATAGGAAAATATGGGGCACGCTCTCATATACAGTCACTTCATAAATTCTTGAATTGGCACCTAGTATGCTTTTCTTTTTAGTCATGCATAAACGAAATTATTTTTTTACTTTTAGTTTGAAAAAAGTTATGAATTTCAGTGCCTCCCGTAAAGTCCCGCACTGAGAAGTGGTCACTCTCCAACTTCTACAGTGATCTAACATGCACATGCTTCATGCAACTAAAGCGGATGTCACGGGTGTGGATGCTTAGATTTCTGTCTTTCGGAGACATTTACCGCGAATCGGAGTAAGAAAAAAGAAAGAAGGTGAAAAACGAAGATAGAAGAAACGCGAAATGAATTTTGTTGAAGAGGGCAAAAACCAGAATATGCATTGCTGTATATTCTGTAAAAATCCCTGTATCGAACTAACTATGATAGATTACCTGGTAAACCACGCATGCTGCGAACGGTGGGAAAACCTAGGTAATATGTCTGTATTGACTCTACTATGAATTGCATCCTAAAAGCAAGTGTCTGTGTTGAAACATGCAAAGGCGGTCAACTGCTGCATCTAAAGGTACAGTTTCGTTTAGGCGATGGTCGTATGCAATGACTGCATTTAGTGAATGCTTGCAACAAAAGCATGTAGTGGGGTTTCCTTTGTGCATTCTGCGCGTGCGCGGTGCCCTAGTATATCTATACAATCATATGATTTACTTTTCGTGCATTACGAGTTTAAGATGTTTCTGTAAATAATATTTCTTACAGTAACAGAAGTTTAGGCACGATTACAAACAACTATAATAATAATATAATCAGCATTTTAAATTAAACTCAACTTCAATTCAATATAAAAAAATATAGTTACTTCAAGCTGCCAGAAAACTCTGCTGCCATCTATCGAGCACCAAACTTACTAGAGGACAATCACATGTTTGCATGTATTCTCTTTCTTTCGTGTTTTACCAACAATTTTATAGTATTTTCGTGCATTCTTGACGTAGCTTTTACTTCTCATCTCTGCTGAATTTCATATTTGGCACAAAATAGTTCCAAATTCAAAGAAAACCCGAATAAAAACTGCACAACACTCTACAACGCATGCGATTGCTGCAGCTTGACTGCTCTCCGAAGGAGTCGTTGAAACAGTTGCTGGCCATGCGTCCGACGCCCAAACCAAACCGGCTTCACTGATTTTCCTTCAACGTGTCAATGCAGTGGCACGTGCATCAGTTGCTTGCGTTCTTCGTATGCGAAAATTGCACAAACGAAACTGCACCTTTGAGTGGCATCTTCATCCAGGGGCTGCATCCACGAAGTGGGGTTACCCCCACTGTCGTCTCGGTGTCCCAATAGATGTCTACAGGTGCCAGCCCACAACAACTGATTGCTCCTCATCGTCAATCGGAATTTATTAATATCGGACTACCCTCTTACAGTAAAACTCGACTGATTAGCTCTCAACAAGTGGGACTGCTGCCCAGCATGATTACTAATGGTGCTAGGTACTTCGCCTAGCTGTAACCCAGGCTTTACCGGAGCCGGACAGTTGCTACCGCGGTTGTTGCCGTTGACCATGTTCGTCATACTTCCACAATTGAGTGGCTGCTTCTTCCAGTCTTCGTGTCGGTACGGTATCAGGAATGCGACTATTCTTCACTAGTGAACAAGATAAATACATTATACTAGTGAATACAACTCCGCTGGTATCGTCATCATGTCAGGGGCGATTAAGGGCATCACAGCTGCCAAGCGAGTGCCGGTCGGACCCCGAGCGCACACCGCAGGTGTTCCCCGTGCTGATTGATTGCCTTTTAGTACGAATTGTTTAAGACAATGTGTTTTTAAAAGTTTTCTCTTTTTAGTTATTTTGATTTTCGGAAACTTTTCTCAAGCTGTTTTGTGACCCTAATGTTATGTTATCCTAATGTGTTCTGCAACCAGCCAAACGCAAAATCGTTGCAGGCTTGTATTTATTTTAGGATAAGGAAGTCCATATTAGAAAATATTAAAATAGTTTTTAACATTTTAGAGTGGTTTGAGTCACAGGTAAAATTATAGTAGACTAACTACAAAATAAGCCAGAGATAAAAACATCCCTTTTACACAGCTAAATTATACAAAGTGTAAAGTAATTTTATTTCTATAAAAAATAGTGATATTCATGTTAACAGACAATTATTGCCTGTGTGATATTTCAATATCATACTAACAGTCGTACTTAATTTTACAAGGCTATCTCAATGAAAGTTTCGCAGATCAGAGAATTTGAAGAAGTAGATCCAGAATACATTTCCTGGTATTCCTAAATTTTTTCACGATCTCTTAGTAAAAGAATTAAAGCTATTTGTCGCAGTGCACCTGAGTATTTTAACACAACGACAGACCAAACATAACAAGTGATTTCGGTGAGAGAGCAAAGCTTTCCAATGACATCAGGGTACATTAATTATGAGAATATCACGTATTAAGAATACTAGACTAGTGATCCAATTGTTTAACTGATAACCAAGAGCGTGTTAATCCCACATTATAGAATTTGACAAACAACTACAAGGCTAAGAAAACCTACTCTCTTCCCATCCAAATATCAAAAACAATCCTTGGGTAATGTTACTCATTCTCTTCCTTTTCAACTCCCAGGACCCAGAGGTCATATTCTTTAAAAAATAGTAGATGACGACATCTACTGCCAGAGATCGAAAAAAGCAAAAGTTTCTGCTATAATTTACGTTGATAGAGAAGGTTGAAATGTCCTTAGGAAACCCGTGTATACATTCGTAGACGACTAATAACATTATAAAGTATGCAGATAATAATAACAACTTAAAACATTTATTTAGGTAGACCAACACACTCGGTCTACACACGAGATGATGCACTACACAAGTATACCGAACTGTCCGAACATCGAGTTTGGACATTGGAGTCTATAAATGCACTAAACACGGATTACCATATCGGCCTAAGACATGTAAAGGATCTGAAGATGCAAGTCAACCGACGGGCTTATATGGAACAGTGTTGTCTCTAAAACCTCCAACTTTGAGAGACGTACGTGAACAGACAGATCCACGCGATGTCGTTAACGAATTGTTTCGTGTATTCCGACATGAGAACAAGAGAGTAACGTAGAACTCAAGTAAACTGACGATCGCGAACAGAAAAGACGTAAGCAGAGAGGAGTCAAGATGACTAATATATAATATCCATTGCGATATAGCATTCTCCGGGGCTTCCGAAAAGATGACTAATATAGAATATCCATTGCGATATAGCATTCTCCGGGGCTTCCGAAAAGAAAGTTATATCTGGATTTCTCCTTTGCTTACAAAAGAAAAAAAATCTTTGATCATTTTCATGAAATTTCTAAAGAACAATCTGAAATTATATCAATCCTGGGAAGGTATACAGTTCATGAGACCGATCAGTCCAATTGGAAAATGTTTTGTTGTATGTAACAGTCCATCGTTTGATAAACGTTTTTTTCTTTTTTTTGTAAACTTTATGTTTATATTGTCCAGTCTAGTAACTTTTGACTTCGGCCCGTCACGATTCGCCTTTAGCTGTTAAAATCCACACCCATGCCCCTGCCGGGACTCGAACCCGGGACCTTCGAGCTGATGGCCTACCGCTGCAGACCGCTTGGCACGCGGCCGACTCCATCGTTTGAATCTATAGATCAATGTATATATCAGTCCTCAGACTTGAACGATAGTTCACTGACGATCAGTCCTTTATGGTTAAATAAGTTCATTGTCAGATCAAAGCGTTTTGCCATCCATCTTCTGATTGGATTCGAAGGCGTTAAACACAAAATAGATTTCATAACTAGCGTTGCTAGGAAATTGCATAAACAACTCATGAAAATTAACTTTTGCACTACGAAATTGCAAAATAGACCTAATTTTTTACATAAATAAAGAAAATAAATAGTATTGTTCTTAATGTTATATCATTAAATGTGTAGTTTTGTACTTCTCTATTAGATAGCGTAAATGAAGTTAGTTCAATCGTTAGTAGCCTCTTGAGACTGAATATGGTAATTGTAACTATAGTTGAAATATAGAATTTAGTGAGCTGCTTTTCAGATACTCGCCATGTAGCTTTATGTGAAAGGTTCGGAGTTGATAACCAAGTCCAGAGCTTCTTCTAATCTTCCTGTCTTCACCATGTTTTCTAACGTTTCCAATTGACTGTATATTGAATCTGACGTGAGTTTTGTGTATCAAACCTTTACTGTTTATCCACTTTAGAAGTGTTGAAAACAGTTTGGCCAGTCCTTGTAAAGCTTCATCTTTTCAAATTTTTGGGATAACTGTATTCGTTTTCTTTTCCTTTTTGTCACAAGGAATCGATTCATCTTCTGTCATGGGAAAACTGTGAATGGCTTCTTCCGTTCCGGTTCTTTTTACAGTACTACTGACTTCTTGAGGACGCGAGCCTTGTTTTTCATATAATGTTGTTTCGTGTATAATTTTCCGATTTAAGTATTGTAAATTTTTCGTCATATCGGTCATTGCTGAGATCATTTGTTCTTGGATTCGTAGGTTGTTAGAGAATAGAGAATCCCATTTCTGACAGATCCTGTCTACTACTAGACTGTGTATGCGTGTTTTCCATGTTGGAGTTTATGCTAGGTTGTCTATCAGTAGATTCTGATTGAAAATCTAATGACCAAATATGGAATAACTGCAGTAAGGCTTCTTTCCCTAGCTGTACGCTTGATAGTTCCGTTTGGGTTACCCAAAATTTAGAAGTGATTTTCTTAGCGTGAAGTGAAATAGTAAGCTCGATGGTACCCAAAGCCTGGATATTTGTTCCATTCTTTGATGTAAACGTTTGTTTGTTTGACTTTAGGTTACAAATATCACCTTTAGATAGTAATTGTTTCAATGATATGAAGGATTCGTCTTGTTGATTTTTAGGTGTTGCTTGACACGGTTTGTTGTTAATGTACAATTCTATGTAATAACGTTTGCAATCAGGATTTTCTGATTTGGATTTGCTTTGATATGAACCGTGCATGAATATATCATTGAGAAAGCGGGCTTTGGAAGTTGTTGGTTCTTCTTTCGCGTCCATTTCTTCTTGCGGCATTGAACACTTCTTCAAGTATGGTATGAAATCCTCTGTAATTTGATTTTGTGAATCCTCTGAATGTTGTTGCTTCTTTCTGTATTTAGCCTGACATATTTTTTGTACGTGACTAATACGGTTACACTTCAGTTTTAGGGCAAAACAGTTTTTATATCCTTCCCCGTTAGGATGGGTTCCGCCGCAACGATAATATAAGCGACTTGTATTAAAATGGGCTTTGTTTACTGAAGGTTGTCCTCGGTTAACCTGATATAAGTCTTGTGTACTTGAAAGTGCTTGTGATTTTTGTAGAGTTTTACTGAAGAAGGTGGAATCCTTTTGCTCTTGTTCTTCAACATTCAACGTGTCGATTGCCGTTTGTAGGGTGAGTTTTTCGTTTCCCAATAGCCTTCTTCTAACATCTTCCCTGAAGGCTCCTACAACTAATTGTTCTCTTAAAGGTTGTCTGTTTGTGGACCGAAATCACTTCGCATTACTTGCTTGCGCAGCATGCGTAGAAATTCAACTGCCGGTTGAAATTCGGTTTGACGTAACGTATTGAATCTATAACGTTCGACTACCATATTTCTACGTAATCCATAGTGCTATTTGAGAATTGATTGTATTGTATCAAATGACTGTTCTTGTAATTTTCCTGGCGCTATGAGGTCGCGCAAGCTTGAGAACAACTCATGAGTTACATTTGTGAGAAATAAGGCTACACGTTTCTGAGCTCTGACATTATATGCATCACAGTACAATTGGAACTGTTCCAAATATACGTTGATATCCATTACATTTGGATCATACTTTTCCAAAGACACTGATGGAGCCATCTTTATCTTGTTACTATTCACCGAAACTTGCCGTATATATTAGGAGTAACTGTACTTTCGACATTCAAAGTTTTGACTACAGCACAATAAACTGTAATCCCTCGTTAGACGCAAGAGTTCTTTTCCAGACTGCGCCATTTATCTGCTATAATTTACGTTGATAGAGAAGGTTGAAATGTCCTTAGGAAAACCATGTATACAATCGTAGACGACTAATAACATTATAAAGTATGCAGATAATAATAACAACTTAAAACATTTATTTAGGTAGACCAACACACTCTGTCTACACACGAGATGATACACTACACAAGTATACCGAACTGTCCGAACATCGAGTTTGGACATTGGAGTCTATAAATGCACTAAACACCGATTACCATGTCGGCCTAAGACACGTAAAGGATCTGAAGATGCAAGTCGACCGACGGGCTTGTATGGAACAGTGTTGTCTCTAAAACCTCCAACTTTGAGAGACATACGTGAACAGACAGATCCACGCGATGTCGTTAACGAATTGTTTCGTGTATTCCGACATGAGAACAAGAGAGTAAAGTAGAACTCAAGAAAACTGACGATCGGATCGCGAACAGAAAAGACGTAAGCAGAAAGGAGTCAAGATGACTAATATAGATGGATGTTATATCCATTGCGATATAACAGTTTCCACACTCTCTCCTTCCCCGATGATGCAAACATTATGCGTAATTCCGTTTCCCAAAAATACAATAGCAGCATCACGTGTACTCCATGAGAAAGTTCATTGCACGGTATCCAACGTTCTTAGGCCGTTCTGGGTGGAAGGCGGCCGACTTTCACGCCGAACCGGGCTTATAACATAGTAAATGTTTTAGCAACTCTGATTCTTTCTCGAGACAGGCCAATCTCGTGAGACAATCCCAGAGCTTGACAAATGATGAGTAGAATTTACTTGCCTATTTCTTTCATTTACAAAGCAAAATAAAACTTCATCTTGCAGCCGTTTTTTTTTAATATTTTGCTCGTTTCTTTTTACATTCTATATGCTACACTCGTATATTTTCCATATAACAGCACATAGTTTTATAGAAATTGCTCTTTCCCATTTTTGTTCTTTTAGTAGTTTTCTTCACTATTGCAACGTCATGCCAGCTATTGTTTTTCAATTTCATTTAATGGATAAGGTTCCCCGCCGAACAGCACGCATAGCGAGTTGAACTCCGTTTCTCGTAGAGATTAGAAGCCCGGTTTAGGTGTTTGAACCCTAACTTGCCCGACTTCATGCAGTCCGAGACCTCTATTTTCTCTATATTTCTGTTTCTGTTTGTGATTTGTCGTATTCATATTTCGACTCCATAACAACAACTATTTTCATACCATACTGGCATTTCATTTGCAATAATTTTGCTATTCTTTTGTTTTATTTAAGTTGATTTTTGCTACCTTCAGAGCATTCAACATACCGTTTACTCCCGATTTTGCATTTTTTTGCACCATTAGTTTTAGACTTTACATTACGATTTATGTCTATGTTTATTTAGATAAAAATTTAAATACTTTTGTTTTCATAATAATTTCACTTAAGCCTTAGTAATCTTTATGTTTACTCCCCATCTTGTAAACGCTTCCGCAATGACGAACTAATATACAGCACCACCCTTCTTTATTTTGTTTACAAACAATCTATAATCTTACATATTGCCGCCGCCACGTCTAGTTCAATTTAGGCATAATTCCGTCATAAAATTCCAGATATGCTACCAAACTTGTAATTCTATTTCAATTGGTGCAATTTAGTTTAGGTTTTGCCACAGTTTATTTATGAGTTTCCATTCTTGCTTAGGTTTAAGTATAAATACTGAAAAACAATCTAAACAGAGTGTGTCATGAGCAAATTTCCGCAGCCCAGCACGTATCCTATATGCCTTACATCAATGTTGTCATCAAATTTTCGAACATTGTTGGAACATTCTTCCTGTATAACAAAGCTTCAGCTACTTTGTGTTGAGCAGCTCACTCCAGAAAGGACAATGATTTAGTACCAGTTATGTGGCCAGCAGCAGTCGACAACCAGTTCTCCACTGGCCCCTTTTTTCTGCGTCAGTAGCCCCACGAGGACATCAGCGCCAGCCCGAGAACAATGAACAACCAGTTCCCCAGGACCCCCTTTTTGCATCAGTGATCTCCAAGAGGACACCCACAGAAACCCCGGAGCAGTGGACCCCACTTCTTCAGTGCCCCCCATAGTGACGACCCCAGTGCTACAGTAGCACCCTTCCTCAAGAAAATTTCAAAATGGACGCCTAGCCAGCGATTGAGTGTGAAGTGCTTCAATTTCATGTATTAGTTAATTATTCCCATATATCCCATTTTATTTTATTGTACAACAGTGATTTTACTTTTAGTGCTTTATTCCACTTCATATATAACTTCCAATGTCATTATTTAATGGTTTTTCAAACTATAACAGCGTAACCAACAAACTTCACGGTTTGCACTTCACAAGCCAGAAGAAATTTAGTGTGGTTTCTCTGAACGTTATGGAAAATGTTCATATAATAATCATTCCAACATCCAATGTACCAATCAATAACCTTTATGTATGTCAATATTTTTTTTTCATTCTAGAACACGATCTATCCGATTCATGAGGTATTGTGAAACCTAACTGGCAAAGGAATTTAGAGTGGTTTAATTCACAAGACAAAAACAAGTAAAATTATAGTCATTTCTAAATAAGTCAGAGGTAAAAACAGCCATTTTACACAACTAAATTATACAAAGTGTAAAGTAATTTTATTTCTATAAAAAATAGTGATATTCATGTTAACAGACAATTATTGCCTGTGTGATATTTCAATATCATACTAACAGTCGTACTTAATTTTACAAGGCTATCTCAATGAAAGTTTCACAGATCAGAGAATTTGAAGAAGTAGATTCAGAATACATTTCCTGGTATTCCTAAATTTTTTCACGATCTCTTAGTAAAAGAATTAAAGCTATTTGTCGCAGTGCACCTGAGTATTCTAACACAACGACAGACCAAACATAACAAGTGATTTCGGTGAGAGAGCAAAGCTTTCCAATGACATCAGGGTACATTAATTATGAGAATATTACGTATTAAGAATACTAGACTAGTGATCCATTTGTTTAACTGATAACCAAGAGCGTGTTAATCCCACATTATAGAATTTGACAAACAACTACAAGGCTAAGAAAACCTACTCTCTTCCCATCCAAATATCAAAAACAATCCTTGGGCAATGTTACTCATTCTCTTCCTTTTCAACTCCCAGGATGTATTCTTGAAAAATAGGAGGAAGTAGCGTTACAACAGCTCTGCATTCCATAATTTATTCATAAATAAATTGAAACACGCCCCTCTTGAATTAAACCCTTACTGTCGTTTACTTTTTCTATACCTTAACTCGTTCCTATGATAATCAAAGTGTCACCTCACCTCAAACTCTAGCAGTGCCTTACGAAACGTATACCGGATTGCCACAAGGCATGTTTTCCTGTTTTTGTTGGATGAAAAGAACACACACATAAAAATTAATAGTGGCTTCTTTGATAATTGATTTTGCTAGCGAAAAATGTATACAAGATGTCCATAAGGCAGTAAGGAATCGTTTTGAGAAGATTTAGGAACATTGTATTGGTAGTAATATTGTTTAATGATGTTTGATTGAGAGAAATATAAACATTGAATTTGCGTAATAAAATATAATTTTGATGAGGCTTTTGAAAGCACTGATATATTGTAGAAAACTATGTATATGCATAGACGTGAATTGAAGTATTTTTTTTTATGAATGCGTTTAAATATGCTACTGGTAATGTATGATTGGTGGTACAAAATGAATGAAATCTTGAGGTGCTTTGCTTTTATGTACTACAAAATGAATGCATTATAAAATATATTTAGTAATTTATTTGTTTTGATGAGAAAAATAGAGGAAGAAAGGGAGACTAGCGCAGAGAGTGTTTGCGCCACTGGTAGTGGGGAGAGAACGAGTGTGTTTATATGTTGTTTGTGTAGATATAGAGCTTTGCGTTACAGTATTTGATATTGTTAACATTGTTGATCATGAACGCTACAGAAGCTACCAGAAACAATTGATACGTTATTTATAATATATTATACATGAAAACGCATCCTGATGCCAGTGGTGACTAGTAGAAGAGGACACACACTTTTATACAATATTGCGGGTTGCCTACATGCCAGGAGCAAGGGCTGCGTAGTTGTGTTGTATATAGCAGGCTGTGGTGGCGCCAGAGAGGTGCTAGGGAGGTGGTAGAGAACTAGGAAGGTCGTATATGTAATATTGGAGAAGATATGAATTAATGAATGAATTATGAATAAATTGAATATTTTAAAATTTACCGGTTGTTATTTTATTATTTGTGGTCCGGCCCGCCCTGCCCGGCGTCGATTACCCGGCCGCGAAACCCGGTATCGCAGAAAACTATGGAACATATGGTAATAGAATATATTTTATTAATCTAATAATTTTTATTAAGAAATATTATGGAATCATCATTTTTTGTTGACCGGCCTACAAGTGATGAAAGAATCCATCGTTGGCACCGTCGATTGCCTGCCCGCGAAACCTGGTATCGCAGAAAACTATGGAACGTATGGTAATATAATATATTCCATGTAGTATAAGGATATTTATTAGTGACTTTGATTTATTTTTGAAATGGCTTACATTATTTTATTTTGACGGAGAATGCATTCGCCGTCATCGGGAAGCATACACTTATACGTCTTGCACATCGAAGATCTCTTGTCGAACTAACGTTGTTCAGTTTAATCTTTTGATGTTTTGCGCATGAGCGCAGTGTTTGTTTGTTTCAATTGAGTCGACGCATAGTTTATTTGGATCCCACCTACGGTGGTCGGGGAGCGGAACAAGTTGTTTGCAGCTGTGTTGCTCAGGACGAGGTTTCTCTTTATGTCTGGCATTTGACTGACGTGGCGCCAATGGATTAACATTTTTGTTTTCTTCAACATAATATTTACTGTCTCGCATTCTTTGATGCTAAGGATCGTGTTACAACACACTCCAGCATTTCCAAGAATTTAACTGTGCAGGTGTTCATTTATTTTTGCTATATTGTAGATGTGCTACTTGGGAGACGGTTTCTCTTTATGTCTGGTGTTTGATTGACGTGGCGCCAATGGATTAACATTTTTAATATTTTAACAAAGCATTTACTGTTTTACACCTGAGGTGTCCTATTGAAGAGAGAAATATTTTTTGATGTTTGGAGCGTATTATCACAAGTTATTTTTATACAATGCTGTCATTTAAGTTAAAGTGTTTTCTTTATATTTTTGGCATTTCCGCTAATACTCACTGGAATTTGACTATGGAGGTCCAGTTGAATCTTGTTAGTTAGAAAATAGGTCATGACATTCTTTACTTTTAAATTTTTTGTGCATAGTTGTGCTGTGACACTAGTAAAGGTATCATGCATTTTTACGACGATCGAAGTGCGGGTGAAGGTGAAGGACCGTTGGCGGAGAATGATCCCCGTATTTACCGCAGTGCTTCTACCTCAAGTTTAAAGGTAGAATTTAATTCAGGCAGTGATGAAGAATCTTATGTTGATCTAGTGCTGAGGAAACTGATAGTGCCGTGCAGGACATTGATGTTTCATCTACCACCATGTGTTCTAGTGAAATTGTAAATTCACGCGGATGTGTGAATTATACGATTGATGATAACTGTATTTTAGAAGCTATTGAAAATTGGAAATATAAAAACAATTGTCCCTTATTGTGTGCCGAATGTTTCTATAATGTTCGCAGTCGACAGAGACACCGGTGTGTTACACGATCTATAGTTGAAGAAAGGTCTTTAAGGAGACGTACATATAGACTAATAATGGATGCTGTGAATTTTTTCATATTTATCATGTGTATCTTTCGAAACATGTTCATTTTAACACTGTTGAAATTTTTGAATATTTTCTTCGCAATTTAGTTTTACTCAGAGTGGATGAAGTAAAGACAAAATTAATTGAGAAAGACGTTATTGCAGAACCAGATTATGAGGAGAGACATATGTAGACTAATAATGAATATTGTGATTTTTTTACTTGTTTATCTTTAAAATTATGTGGATATTGAGTTATTTGAGGAATTTCCTTGGAATTTACTTTTACTCTGAATGGATGAAGTAAAATTTGAATTTACTGTAAGAACTTTGAATAAGTAAAATTATAACTGTTTACATGAAATATGTAAATAATTAAATGTTTATATGATTATGCACAATACATTTTTTATTGAGGTTTAGCTAGGTTGATTTATTGTTGACATAGTTTTTTTTTAAGTATTGAATAGACTAGACCATCGGTGATATTTCACTATTGTATTTTTCTTACCATGTTTTATGCTGAAGACAAGTTGAATCTTGTTCTCTACCTAACTGTTCAGTGGCCTACTTATAATTTAAACCTTTAGTCTTGTTGTAACAATGGAACAGAACGATAGTGAAAATATTATTGTTAACTTACCATCTTCTTTTCCTGCAAAGCCTTCCTGTGGATGTCGATCGAAATGGGTTGGTCAACCCTGTATACTAAAATCAATTCGTAATTGGAACACTAAAGACATTTTACTTTGTTCTGCATGTGCATTTTGGAACAAGGATAAAAGTGAACATGTGTGTATGGGATATTTAATTCATGGAACACCATTAAGTGAGGAGAACCGACTTCAGTTTTTGAATGATATTGTATATCGAGTATTATTAAATCCAAAGAATACAGATTAGATATTTAATTGTTATGTGAATACTCATCCTGGATCTAATCATTTAAAAGCTAACTTTGATTATGGACTTCGTTTTCTATTGGGAAACAAAATATTGGAACTACGTGAAGAATTACTCATAGAGGATAGATTTGGTACATGTGAGTAAAAAGACCACTTACAAACTTTAATATACTGCATTAAAAAATGATTTATTATTACATATGAACAAACTTAACGTACTGTTTTTTATTATTGAAAATTAACGGTGAAATTTATGGTATGACTAATACCTTTTCCCCCATCTAAAAGTGAAAGTGCCTCTTCATTGGACAATGAAAAGTAAAAAGGTGATTAGTTTCCATCAGTAGGTGCAGGAATAGACTTGCAGCAACAGCAGGTAAACCAGTCTCAGTTTATTGTCTTCGCAAAACTTATTGTAGTGTGATAAGAGTTACTGATCAGACAGGTTTGTTTGTGCGGTGCAGGAAGCAGAACATGCCGCATTAGCTTTGATATATATTGAAAATAGGTCTCCTAGTCCTTCGTTACTGACTAGTTTTGATTGTCCTATTGAATCTTCAGTGACAGTGAACAGTGGATTCCAGAGTGAATCAAACTTTGTTTTATCAAGGTCTGTTGAAAGTGGTTTACATACTGCAAAAAATATTATTGAATCAAACTTTGTTTTTTCTGATGGTGATTTTCAGAATGAATGTTCACTAACTTTGAAAAATTATTCTGAATTAAACACACATGCTGCTGAAACTATTTCTTGTGAAAGTGATGGAAAACCTAATATTCCGACTTGTGACTGCAGAATTTTGTATTTGGAACGCCATAGACAATTTTAATTGTCTTAATACACCTTTAATTTGTGCTGCCTGTTTTTATAATATTCCTAATCAGTTAGCACACGCTTGTTTCAGTTGGGACTTGAATGAACTTGAACGTACTGAATTTCTAAATGATCGTACTTGGAAGGCAGTGTTTAAACCTAGTAATTTTATGCAGATCTATAATGCTTATTTAGAGAAACATGAAAATTCTGGTGAATTTAGAATAGTGAGTTTTGAATGTGGTTTGCGAAACTTACTTGAACGTAAAGTGGAAGAGGTAAGAGATAAACTCATTTCAAAAGATATACGGTCCTGAAAACACTGACTTTGTTATTTGAACTGTTAGTGTGAATGAAGATGGAGTGTACTTTTCGCAATGCTTTGTTTATTTTAGACTCATGTATATTTGAAACAGTAAAAACCTAATTATTTTAAGAATTTCAAATTTTTCATAGAAAATTTTTCCGAGCATTAGAAATGTGAAACAATTAAAAAGTGTACTGGATGTACATTAAACATTACTCATTGGTGTATATATCACTGCAATACTCGATCTTTTATATAAAAATATTTAATGAATCATGTAAATGATCATAAAACTTTTACTGATTATTATGACATTTATAAGAAACAAGGACATTTAACTATTTCAGTTAATATGTTTTTTTAAGAAATGTAGAATTCTTTTTCAAGATGCAGAATTTATTGCACAACTTATTCCAACTATTATTGAAAAACAATTTATTCCAGTAAAATCTTTAATTTGTTCAAAAGAATATATTATTGATATGCAAGGTTTTAAAATATCATCCTCTGTTTTAAACATGTTCAAATTTTTCAAAGAAAAATTTTCTGAGCATTTAAATGCGAAATAATAAAAAATCAAATTATGCTACGTTAATGTTTTATTATATGGTAAAACTTCCATGTGAAATAGTAGAATTAGTAATAGGCTATCAAAAACAATTTGAATAGTTAACAGAAAATTTTCATGGATTATCATGGGATACTTCAAATAGTTATTGTATAACTCATATTCGAAGAATAATTGCACAACTCTGTGAAGTTGGTGGAATATTCTTTTGTAAAGGAACTGAAAAAGTTCTATGGATTCAAAAATTGTTTCAATTAAAGAATGTAAAAGATGTAAATGATGAAGGTTGTCCTTCGCTAACTTCATTAAATTTTAATGGTAATGTGAGTTGTTATACTTACCAGGAACCTAAGCAAGTGAACGGTTGTGCTGTAAGAAATTGTATGCAACTTCAATACTGGTTAAACTTGCAAAGTTCAAAAGTTGTGGAAAATTTGTTCAAGATAAAATTGTAATCTTTTTATTGTATATAGACCATTATACTACTATCTTTACGAGTATGAAATAAATTTATAAAAATTATATAAAACCTGATTTTTATTTAGTCATGAAATGAGTTGTCTGCGGCGAGCATGGACGTAGACAACATCAATATGTTTTGTATAGTTTACAAGAACTTGCTGCAAATTGTTGTATGCAAAGTCGCCTTCTGACCATTGTAATCCATAGATGTTTGTGGACAGGTACTCGTTGTCCAATTGAAGTGTTAGTGGCAAGTCTTCACTGTTAAAAGGTTGTTTAAAAATCCAAGTATGTGCGGTATTCAGATCAGGATTGACAACGGCCAGCTCCTTGACGATAAGGTCATCCATCATCACCAGCTTGATCAAACGCTAAAAAGTGGATGATTGCCCTCATACTGTTGTTATTACACTGATGTAAACAGGAATTTACTGTCACCTTATATAGATATTCTGAGACAGAGTGCCAACTACTTAAATAATAATGACATAAAATGTATGGTATTCAACGCCAAATTGATCAATTATACCATATAATCCATATAAACGTTTCGGTCCTTATCGATTTGAATTAATGAATCAAATTGTGCATAAACCACACAAGTAATAGTATTTTCAAGATTTTGACTGAACTCCATTTTAATATTTACGGGTGAATCTTTGACAACATCCCATGTAGAATCGTCTAATGTATTGGTAGGCGACAAAATAAAAGCATACAGCGTATAGCCATTAGGATATTCTTCAGTTGAAATGCTATGTCCTGCATTTTGATGAAATATACCAGTCCCAGAAATCAAAGTATGATAACTTGGAATAAACAAATTGTTTGCAAAATTAGGAGTCAAGGGAGTGGGAGGATAAAATTTAGAACCAACTTGCACCTGAAGTTTGTTGAGACTAAAACGTTGAAATTAGAAAGGATTTTCATTGTATTGTCCATTAAATGCAGTGTTTGAAACGGGTAACGTTCATAAGTCCTAAATTACAGAAGTCCTAAATTGCAGAAGTCCTAAAAAAAACTTTCACAAGTCCTAAACTTTAGAACTTGTACAATTTAGGACTTGTGCAATTTAGGACTTCTGCAATTTAGGACTCGTGCAATTTAGGACTTCTGTAAAATCCAGAGAACTGACTTCTTTTCTTTTAGGACTTCTGCAATTTAAGACTTCTTGAATTTGGGACTTGTGCAATTTAGGACTTGTGCAATTTAGTACTTGTGCAATTTAGGACTTGTGCAAGTTTCGTCCCTTTGCTTTAGTTCTCAAAATTGCCACAGACAAGAGTTCTGTAAAACAAACGTTACAAATACAGTGGATATTTCGTCCGCCATATTGAAGTAATATTGAGAAGATTGACAAAACTCGTTTAGATTATCTATCAATCCAAAATTATCACATGTTTTTTCTTTTTGACAAAAAGTGATTGTTTGTGAAAAGGATACTACATTATTTTGAATTGTCTCACATCGTACAAATATTATTGACTGCTTTACATTATGGAAGTGAAATTTCAACATAATAATAATAATAATTTATTTATTTATTTGTCATGTGCTACGAACAGCAATACACCAATATAGCACTAAGTCACAAAACAAATACAAAACATTAAGCTACATAATAATTGTTCAAAATACGTTTCAGCAGAATACAGCCTTTGTCGGATGCCGATAACATCTTATGTTGCCTCGTTCTATACAGAGGTATACTAAATTGTATTTGTTCTAAAAAATAAGTACTTACAATATTATGTTGTAGCACTTTCTCTAAAAACTTCTTGTCACCGATTTTCCTTCTACGCTCCAGAGGTTCACAATTAAAAATTTTACACCAAAAATCATAATCATATGAAGAATAAGGTAAGTTAAATTTAAAACACAAAAGTCTAAAAAAAACACCTCTGAGTTGCTTCAATACTACTTATTACCGTCTTGGTAATGTCATTCCAGACGGTGGAAGCGTAATCAAGTTTACTTCTCACCAGTACCTTGTACAGGGTTAAGAATGTGTCAATCTTTTTAAAATCATACCATTGGTTAAAAAGGAAGCCTATTAATTTCCTGGCTTCACCTAATCCCTTAATAATATGCTCCTGGAAGCTTAATTTAAAATCAAAATGTACACCAAGATCCTTAATTGCATCAACTTTTGTTATCGAATTACCATATATTTTATAGCTACTGACAAAGTATTGGGTTTTCTTCGTGAATCGTATGAACTTAGTTTTCTGAGTATTGATTGTCATACAGTTATTTGTACACCAACGACTAACCCTGTCTAGATCTTTCTGTAACAAGCTGTTGTCACATATATTGTTTACTTCTCTAAAGATTTTTAAGTCATCAGCATACAAAAGTATGTTGGAGTCTTTAATCTGCTTTACAATGTCATTAATAAAGATGTTGAATAATAAGGGACCCAATGGAGAACCTTGAGGAATACCGTTTGTAATGGTACAAAGGTTAGATATAGCACCATCAAGTTTAACTCTAAAAGTTCTGTTTGTTAAATAACTCTTAAACCACTTTAAGTAAATTGCGGAAAGTCCAACATTGTTTAATTTCCTAAGCAATATATTGTGGTCCACACTATCAAAAGCCTTTGCCAAATCTATGTAAATCACGTCGCATTGAGACCTGTGAAAAATACACCCTTGTACATAATTTGTTAATTGAGAAAGGTTAGTGACCACAGATTTACCAGGTATAAAGCCGTGTTGATTTTCATTAATAACGTGCTTAAAATTAAACTGAAGATGAACACACACAATAGATTCAAAAATTCGGGCTATACAATTTAAAATAGTGATGGGTCTATAATTATCCAGTTTCGACTTAACACCTCCCTTGTATATAGGGATGATAAATGCTTCCTTCAACTCATCAGGGTAAACACCCTGCCTAAGAGATTCATTAAATAAATCGACCAGTACCGGAGCCAAGTAGTTTGCACACGCCTTAATTACATAATTGGGTATCTGATCTACTCCTATAGCTGTATTGTTCTTAATTTTGTTAATTGCCCGAATGACGTCATCGGCCGTGACAGTTGGAATGGTTATACTGTTTACATTGATATCCTCTTGACAACACTCCGAAGAGGATTTCCGTTGTAAATTAAAATTTCTAGAAAAAAAGTCACTAAAATACTGTACAATTAAAACTTTGTCGTCTATTAACACACCATTGTAATCTATGCAACTAACCTTATTTTCAGTTTTTTTCCTATTAAAAATTTTCCAAAAATAATTAGCATTATCAAATATACTGTCCTCTAAGACTTTAAAATATTCTTTTTTGGCTGCAGAATACATACATTTTACCTGCTTGCGAAGCAGAGAAAATTTCATATACCAATACTCATTTCCAGTTTTCTTGTATTTTATAAACAATCTTGCTTTCTTATTAATAAGGCTTTTAAGCTCTTTACTCATCCAAGGATCCCATTGTTTGCCCTTGTAGTTGTTCTGAGCAAATGTGGGAACATGATCATTGAAACAATTGACAATATAATCATACAAACTTTTTGTAAAATCTTGTACCTTTGTATACGTCGTGCCATTCACTGAATCATACATCTTTCTAAAGTCTGATACAATGGCCTCAAAATTGGCCTTCTGAAAACAATATTTGGTTATTCTGCTTGACAAGGCATAAGTTTTGGACTTATTACTAACACTTAAATTTTCAAATAAATATAGAAACGAAGGATGATATCTATCCGGTTTAATGAGATGCAACGAGTTACTTAACAAGTTACACCCTTGTACATTAGTGAGTAGAATGTCAAGTATCGAATTAGGTTTTCCAGAGACCACTTGTTCATTGATTTGTTTTAAAGAAAGCAGTTGAGCTAGTTCAATAATAGCATTTGCTTTTTGTTTTATGTAATAATTATTGGTTACTATATCGCCAGTTACCCAATTGATGCCAGGAGTATTTGTGTCACCTATAAATATTATATTACATTTTTTGTTTATAAAATAATCAGTGAACCAATGGCAATACTCTATAAAAATGTTGGGTTTGGTATCCGGAGGGAAATAATGAAGAGCAAGAACTATTTCAGCAAACCCTTGTACTTTGAGGTGACCAACTATAATATCTAAATTAGAGAAAGGAATGTCTAATTTGCGAAAATGTAATTCCTTTTTAATTAGTAAGGCAATCCCCCCACCTTTGCCTTTGCCGTGTTCGAGTTTTCTATCCTTTCTAAATACATCATAACCTACAGAAAGTTGCGAAAAGTACTCTCTATGTTCTTTGCACCACGTTTCAGTAAACGCCAAAATGTCGTAATTCCAACAGTTAATTTCCTGTACTAATTGATTGAACTTTGTGTTCATACCATTGACATTTTGATAATAAACAGTAAATTGAGGATTGGTTATGGCCATGATCTTATTTTGGATAAGCTTCTGTCCCTAAAGCCATATCATTTACAACACCTGGGATGGCTCCATCCTTCTTATAACAATCCACAATTTTATCATCTAATAATTTGCCGTAGAACTTAGAGTAAAATATACCTTCTGGCCAGAAATTTGGATTATCAATTACTTTAAAGTCTTCCTGAGCTACAAGTACATAGAAAGAAGAGTACCCCTCATACTTAGTTTTTAATTTCACACATTTTTTTATTGTAACATTAGCATTGTCACTGATGTAGTGAACGATATCGTCACACGACACATTCTCCTCAAGTCTGGTGATGAAAAGCGGGTTGTCAATCACAGGTTTTTTAAGGATCTTCAGCTTGTCGGATATCTTCTTACCTTGTACAAGTTCCGTTTTACCTTTATTATTTACCCTAATATTCACTTCACTTTTCCCATTGTTTGAATTGTTTATATTGTCTACTTGTTTAGGTTTCCTATAAGATACTGTCGTCCATTCATTTGCACTTTTACCACATATGCTACTCGGTATCACAGTAGGCGACGTTTTATTAAGTTCAGTTTCACTCCCTTGTACCAACACCGTGGCCTTCTCACTAGCCATTACTTTTTCCGCATAGGTTTTAGTATTGCTGGATTGCCTTAACACCTGAACAAGTTTGCAATTTTCCTCTTTCAAAGAAATGACTTCCGCTTTTAAAGATTCAAATTGATCTGTCATCCATTGTAATTTTGCCATAATTAATTCGTTGTTCTCACTTACCACTTGAGCACAGTTACAGAATTTACTCTCCGATACCTGAGAATTTACACTATTTTGTAATCCATTAGCGTTATTGCAAGGGTTATCCTGTTCAAATTCACCAGGATTAATAGCCCTTGTATTTATTGGCGTGTCAGCTTCCTCAGGACCCCTGGCACGGACACATAATTGACATTGGTATGTTGTAACACCGTTCAACATGAAAATATCATATTCCACTTTACCCATTTTCAGACAGTTTTTCGCGTGAAAACGTTTTCTACACAAACAACAGGACAATATCAACTGTTTCCCAAAAAATGGAGCAGAGCAAATGCCACATATGTCACCACTCGGCGCCATCTTGGATAATAATAATAATAATAATACATTAGATAATTATAATCAATTTCACACATTAAAAAACTTATTTAACTTGAAGTGAATTATAACTGGATGTTTTGGCCACTTCGAGCTATTTCTAGAAAGTCAGTCCCGTTCTATGCTAGCTGTTAATATTCAGTCAAAACTTTATCAGAAATATAATTCTCAAGAGTTATTTGGCCTTTTCCATAGTTAGTTCTCATAGAAAGCCTTACGGAAATAATTGACAAATGCGTTATGTATTTATAATTTGTATCTTAATGAGAAGCTCCCCAATTGTCCTCACGATTCTGGGTCAACACTGAAATTTTTGAGAACCCAGACCGGAAGTCGAACCAGGAACCACGTGCACCGTAGACAAGAGCGCTAACCACTCGAATAAGCGGTATTATTATTATTAGAGAGGTTATATGGAGACGGGACATACAGCTTAAAATGGGACCCGAACAACTACTCGCGTTTTATCCGAGGCTTTAGGCTCCCAGAAGGTAATGTCCGGCCTGTTATGGAGAGTTCTTTTACCAGTTAGTGTTTTTATACTATTATTATTATTTGCTTCAAAAACGCCCAAGTTGAAATTTATGCTGATTCTGAACTGCTGGGAATTCTTGTTGAAACAATAAGCAGTTTTGCTAAGCTATCCATCCGCTAAGACCCCCAGTCTAAAATCCTGTCGGGATTGCATTCCCTACTTGGGTGACTCCCTGCGACAATGTCTTTCCGAGATATCTCCACGCCCATATCAATAATAATTTGTCTTTCCGAGATTTAGCAACCAGTCTTGTAGTAATGGATTGGTGTAGGCCTTGACCACCCAGTTATGCTCAACACAAAAGCTATTTTGACGTAGGAGCTATTCCACTAAATTTATTTGCTTCCTGCTAGCTATAGAGCCAGGATACGTGCTTGACTACAATTGATTCTTATATTCAATTAAATCGATCAATTTCGCTATTTCACGACTCACAAGTTAGGAACAAAAGTGAACAGCTCCATTCAAAACATGCTCAGGAGCATATAAATTGGTACCGCACAATATTAAAATTTTCTGGTAATTCAAACTATTCATTCTCAGTCAACTTTATTCCAAACTTAGGAACTAAGGAAATTCCACCGAATATAGTTCCAATTCAAGAACCAAGCGAGAAAGAAGATATGCAGGTGGTAGCTGCAAACCTGCGAATCGGACCTGTTTGAGATTTAAGATTTTATCTCGTTTGTTCCTTATTTCAGTTCATGTCCTGTCTTAATAAATCACTCTACTGAGTTCAGAATTTATCTTACTTCAGTGTCTGAATATGAAGAAGAAGAGCAAGTAGAACCAAAATAGTAATAAAAATAAGTTAGTTGATACAAGTTTCACTAGGTTGACAGAACATAGTTTAAAATACATAAGAAATACACATAAAAAGGAGAACGGTCTATATGGTAAGCATAATATAAAATGTGTATGTAAATCAAATACAAAATAGAATAGTACAAAAGATCAGTTCATATTACTCTCACTAGCAGATGTAGATAGTATTCCGCAACCCCCGCGACGCGTAAGGGGTGAAAAATATATAGAAAGTATAGGCGCATAACTAAGGTCTGCAGGGGGAGGGGCGCTGAAGCTTCAAGTTACGCTACTGCTCACTAGGGTAACATTACCTCTTTTAAATACTGTCTCTACATCAGACGAAATACAGATTAAATACGTCGGATAAAAATACACTACAATTAGAGACGACGCCAGGGGGGAAAGGGGGAGATTGCCCCTCTAATGACTTTCCCCCCTTTGACCTCTTGTCCGCTCCCCCCAGGCTCACATGTTAAAACTGAAACCACTAAACTTAAATTGCAATGAAAACAAATTAATGACCAGTTAATTTAATAGGTATAGTTTCAGAACACAAACTGTAAACCTTTCCCACAGCCAGCTTAAAGTTGAACATATTATACCTATCTATCTATCTATCTATCTATCTATCTATCTATCTATCTATCTATATATATATATATATATATATATATATATATATATATATATAATCATATTTAGCCGTTTTCTAACCACCGCTGGATGAAGACCTCCCCCTTTTCTTTACGCATATCTCGGTCTGCTGCTATCCTCATCCATGTAGCTCCTGAAAAACGCTCGATTTCATCTATCCATCTTGCATTCGGACGTCGTCTCGGTCGTTTCTTTTCTCTAGGAATCCAATGTAGTACATTTGTCGTCCACCTTCCATCTGTTCGTCTAGCTATGTGACTGGCCCATTTCCACTTCAACTTCTTCGCAGTCTTGATTACTTCCTCTACCTTTGTTTGTGCGCGAATCCATTCATTTGTTTTCCTGTCCTTCCTGGTTATTCCTAGCATGCATCTCTCCATTGCTCTTTATGTGACTCTCAATCTTTGAGTCGTTTGCGCATTCAGTGCCCAAGTTTTACAGCCGTTCAAGTTTTACAGCCCAAGTTTTACAGCTTCAGACACATTGGTAGTTTGCTTTTGAAAATAAAGTGTAGTCTTCCAAATGAACTCCACGCCATTTTACATCTTCTATTTATTTCCTCAGTCAACTTTGCATTCGATGTTTTGAGCTGGCCTAGGTAAACATACTCATCAACTATGCCTATTGTCTCTCCGCTTATCTTTATTTCCCTTTTTGCAGCATATTGATTGTATATGACCTTTGTTTTACTTAAATTCATTTTAAGGCCTATTTTCGAACTCTCATTATTCAGTTCTTCCATTCTGGTTTGTAGTTCTTCCGCATTTGAAGTAAGCAGGACTATATCATCAGCGAACCGTAGGTGATAAAGATATTCGTCATTAATTTTAATTCCAACTTCATCCTAATTTAAATTTTGGAAGACTCTCTCCAGGACCGCATAAAACAGTTTTGGAGAAATTGAATCTCCTTGCCTTACCCCCTTTCCAACTTTAAATTTTTCACTTTCTTGATGTAATCTATTTGTAACGGGTCCTTCTCGTTCCTGATACGGTCCTACCAATATTAATGCTGTAGCTGCGTGGTTCAATTTGTAAAGAAGGCCTCTAACATATTCGGAACATCTCAGGGTGTTGATGGATTCGAAGTCGAATCATTTTAGATAAATAGTGCTTATGATAGTCAGTCTTAGTGCCCCAAATCTACCTACAGTGGGGCTACACCGACCCAAACCAAGATTATAGAGCAAATCAATGTCCAATACTTAGGAGCTTTTCAGCTGCCAGAAGACTGGATATTGCTTCTCCAAAGCTTCCACTGAATAAAAATCAGGTGCAGATTAAAACATTATTTATTAAAGAGAATTGTCTTTACACAAGGTATCTCTTCCTCTCTCTACAAGATTTTTTTTTCGCGTTTTGCTAGCCACCGATGTGACTAGCACCCACCCAAGGGTTACGCCCTTGTCATAGGGAAGGGATTTGAAGGGATATTAGTAGGTCTGCGTAGTGGGAGATGGTCTAGGAGAGGTTAAATTATTTTAATTATCTTTTATTTATTTCACTTTTAAATCAGGAATGTTATAAGTATTTTACTTATAATCATATTTTGTGGGAACAGACGATGATGAGATGAAAATATGGAGATGAAGTGCATTGCACACCACAACACGTTGTCAACAATGGGGACAAATGAGTGAAAATCTTCTTGACCTAGGGGCAACGCTAGGTCGTAATGAAAACAGATGAGCCCTACATTTAACATTTATGATTACTGTGCATCAATGAGTGTGAGAGTGAATATGAAATGAATGATTATGAAAATTGTATGTTCAGGTTGGACTAGCTGGTGAAATGATGAAGAAAACATAAGGGCGTGAGTAAGTGGCGTGTACGTGCACCTTGAAGATGTGTAGAGCTGCTAACTTAACCTGGTGTATGACGGAGTTACGATTATGTGGATATAGGTTTTGAAAAGTAAGAGTAATGAACTGAATGATTTGTTCTATGGTTGGTGCTGGAGTATTGTTGTTGTTTGATATTGCTGGATCAGGCTCTGGTGTTCGTAGTGGTACGGCTGGAAGGTTGTTTTCTACTGTGGGTGTTGGTTTGGCTTGGCATTTGTATGAATATGTTGGATGCTGCTGTTGACATTGATTGCATTTAGGAGGATTTTGAAGATTTGTGCAGTTTTTTGTTGGATGTGGTTCAGAACAGTATCCACATATCGGTTCATTGGTGCATTCAGAAGCTGTGTGTTCACCGTACGTCTGGCATTTCTCACAACGGAGTGGTATTGGTGGTTACGTACGGGACGGTTCGACTCTATGTCTTCTCTTGTAAATGTATGCTTCTTGCCGTAACAGTTCGTCTATTGTCAGTTGATGAGAGGTTAGCACTCTGATGATGTAGCTTGGTGTTCCTTGCTGTGTGATGATGCGGAGGCATTTAGAGATAGTATGTCCTTCTGCTCTAAGTTCAGCTTCTACTTCCTCAACTGATGTGTCAGGTGGGACTCCTCTAATGACTACTGAGAGCATAGGTGATCGTTTTGGTGGTGGAGGCTGTCTGATGAGAGGATGATTTAGTGATGTGAGCCTAGCGTTTTTTCAGAATATTTCAAAACTATGTTTATTGCGGAGTTTGGTTGCAAAATCGATGTCTGGTGATTTGATGATGATTCCATTGCGAGTAGGTGTTATTTCAGTTATGTCCTCTCTATGTACGTATTTAAGTAGCTTCTGTAGTAAGAGCTTAGGAGTCTGGTATTGTGAATCGAAATTTGTGAGCAGAAAGGAGTGAACTAGCGAAGTTGATTGATTATTCAATGGATCTAAGTCGTGTGATTCATTCATGGAGTCATCAGAGTCAGTAGCACTTAAAGTATGTGTGCGTTTACTTGGCGGTGAAGTACGTTGTGGTGGAGTTCTGGATCTAGATTGTGATGCGTTTCTGTTATGATTTGAAGTATGTATTGGATTTGTCAGTTTTGCTGTCACTTTGGATGATGTTTGTTTTACTACAGATGGCAGTTAGTGTTGTCTTTTAGTCAGTTTTGGTATGTTGATAAGTATGAATGGAGCAGAATATTGAAATGAAAAATGATTATCGGAAAATGATCAGTCTCTCTGTAATGACTGCAAAAATAGTAAATAACTCGCACCCTCCGACACTGAGAATTGCCGTCAATCCTATAATGGCTGTATACGTACTTATCTCTTCTGTACGTATGCAATACAGAATCATCGGTAGTACGCTAACTTGCCAAAGATAGGCTAGGTTGGAGTTCCTGTACTCTACAAGAACCCAACATGGCTTCTTACATACATGCACAATACGTTTAATAGTGACAATATTATTTCTAAAAGTAATTATGCATTTGTATCAACAAGTAACCATATAACGTGATAAAAGTTAATTAGCTATACTTTTGTACTGATAATGAACTATACAAGTTTAAGTAATCGTTTATCAATCCATTAGTACACACCTGAAACTCCAGCTCTCAAAGTAGTGACATCTAACGGTGAAATCCTGAATTACCAAAAATTCAATATACATTATAAATC